>CM029487.1:124532-129532 GCA_017140395.1 Eucalyptus lansdowneana | reverse complement strand
TTTAGGGTTTAGGGTTTAGGGTTTAGGGTTTAGGGTTTAGGGTTTAGGGTTTAGGGTTTAGGGTTTAGGGTTTAGGGTTTAGGGTTTAGGGTTTAGGGTTTAGGGTTTAGGGTTTAGGGTTTAGGGTTTAGGGTTTAGGGTTTAGGGTTTAGGGTTTAGGGTTTAGGGTTTAGGGTTTAGGGTTTAGGGTTTAGGGTTTAGGGTTTAGGGTTTAGGGTTTAGGGTTTAGGGTTTAGGGTTTAGGGTTTAGGGTTTAGGGTTTAGGGTTTAGGGTTTAGGGTTTAGGGTTTAGGGTTTAGGGTTTAGGGTTTAGGGTTTAGGGTTTAGGGTTTAGGGTTTAGGGTTTAGGGTTTAGGGTTTAGGGTTTAGGGTTTAGGGTTTAGGGTTTAGGGTTTAGGGTTTAGGGTTTAGGGTTTAGGGTTTAGGGTTTAGGGTTTAGGGTTTAGGGTTTAGGGTTTAGGGTTTAGGGTTTAGGGTTTAGGGTTTAGGGTTTAGGGTTTAGGGTTTAGGGTTTAGGGTTTAGGGTTTAGGGTTTAGGGTTTAGGGTTTAGGGTTTAGGGTTTAGGGTTTAGGGTTTAGGGTTTAGGGTTTAGGGTTTAGGGTTTAGGGTTTAGGGTTTAGGGTTTAGGGTTTAGGGTTTAGGGTTTAGGGTTTAGGGTTTAGGGTTTAGGGTTTAGGGTTTAGGGTTTAGGGTTTAGGGTTTAGGGTTTAGGGTTTAGGGTTTAGGGTTTAGGGTTTAGGGTTTAGGGTTTAGGGTTTAGGGTTTAGGGTTTAGGGTTTAGGGTTTAGGGTTTAGGGTTTAGGGTTTAGGGTTTAGGGTTTAGGGTTTAGGGTTTAGGGTTTAGGGTTTAGGGTTTAGGGTTTAGGGTTTAGGGTTTAGGGTTTAGGGTTTAGGGTTTAGGGTTTAGGGTTTAGGGTTTAGGGTTTAGGGTTTAGGGTTTAGGGTTTAGGGTTTAGGGTTTAGGGTTTAGGGTTTAGGGTTTAGGGTTTAGGGTTTAGGGTTTAGGGTTTAGGGTTTAGGGTTTAGGGTTTAGGGTTTAGGGTTTAGGGTTTAGGGTTTAGGGTTTAGGGTTTAGGGTTTAGGGTTTAGGGTTTAGGGTTTAGGGTTTAGGGTTTAGGGTTTAGGGTTTAGGGTTTAGGGTTTAGGGTTTAGGGTTTAGGGTTTAGGGTTTAGGGTTTAGGGTTTAGGGTTTAGGGTTTAGGGTTTAGGGTTTAGGGTTTAGGGTTTAGGGTTTAGGGTTTAGGGTTTAGGGTTTAGGGTTTAGGGTTTAGGGTTTAGGGTTTAGGGTTTAGGGTTTAGGGTTTAGGGTTTAGGGTTTAGGGTTTAGGGTTTAGGGTTTAGGGTTTAGGGTTTAGGGTTTAGGGTTTAGGGTTTAGGGTTTAGGGTTTAGGGTTTAGGGTTTAGGGTTTAGGGTTTAGGGTTTAGGGTTTAGGGTTTAGGGTTTAGGGTTTAGGGTTTAGGGTTTAGGGTTTAGGGTTTAGGGTTTAGGGTTTAGGGTTTAGGGTTTAGGGTTTAGGGTTTAGGGTTTAGGGTTTAGGGTTTAGGGTTTAGGGTTTAGGGTTTAGGGTTTAGGGTTTAGGGTTTAGGGTTTAGGGTTTAGGGTTTAGGGTTTAGGGTTTAGGGTTTAGGGTTTAGGGTTTAGGGTTTAGGGTTTAGGGTTTAGGGTTTAGGGTTTAGGGTTTAGGGTTTAGGGTTTAGGGTTTAGGGTTTAGGGTTTAGGGTTTAGGGTTTAGGGTTTAGGGTTTAGGGTTTAGGGTTTAGGGTTTAGGGTTTAGGGTTTAGGGTTTAGGGTTTAGGGTTTAGGGTTTAGGGTTTAGGGTTTAGGGTTTAGGGTTTAGGGTTTAGGGTTTAGGGTTTAGGGTTTAGGGTTTAGGGTTTAGGGTTTAGGGTTTAGGGTTTAGGGTTTAGGGTTTAGGGTTTAGGGTTTAGGGTTTAGGGTTTAGGGTTTAGGGTTTAGGGTTTAGGGTTTAGGGTTTAGGGTTTAGGGTTTAGGGTTTAGGGTTTAGGGTTTAGGGTTTAGGGTTTAGGGTTTAGGGTTTAGGGTTTAGGGTTTAGGGTTTAGGGTTTAGGGTTTAGGGTTTAGGGTTTAGGGTTTAGGGTTTAGGGTTTAGGGTTTAGGGTTTAGGGTTTAGGGTTTAGGGTTTAGGGTTTAGGGTTTAGGGTTTAGGGTTTAGGGTTTAGGGTTTAGGGTTTAGGGTTTAGGGTTTAGGGTTTAGGGTTTAGGGTTTAGGGTTTAGGGTTTAGGGTTTAGGGTTTAGGGTTTAGGGTTTAGGGTTTAGGGTTTAGGGTTTAGGGTTTAGGGTTTAGGGTTTAGGGTTTAGGGTTTAGGGTTTAGGGTTTAGGGTTTAGGGTTTAGGGTTTAGGGTTTAGGGTTTAGGGTTTAGGGTTTAGGGTTTAGGGTTTAGGGTTTAGGGTTTAGGGTTTAGGGTTTAGGGTTTAGGGTTTAGGGTTTAGGGTTTAGGGTTTAGGGTTTAGGGTTTAGGGTTTAGGGTTTAGGGTTTAGGGTTTAGGGTTTAGGGTTTAGGGTTTAGGGTTTAGGGTTTAGGGTTTAGGGTTTAGGGTTTAGGGTTTAGGGTTTAGGGTTTAGGGTTTAGGGTTTAGGGTTTAGGGTTTAGGGTTTAGGGTTTAGGGTTTAGGGTTTAGGGTTTAGGGTTTAGGGTTTAGGGTTTAGGGTTTAGGGTTTAGGGTTTAGGGTTTAGGGTTTAGGGTTTAGGGTTTAGGGTTTAGGGTTTAGGGTTTAGGGTTTAGGGTTTAGGGTTTAGGGTTTAGGGTTTAGGGTTTAGGGTTTAGGGTTTAGGGTTTAGGGTTTAGGGTTTAGGGTTTAGGGTTTAGGGTTTAGGGTTTAGGGTTTAGGGTTTAGGGTTTAGGGTTTAGGGTTTAGGGTTTAGGGTTTAGGGTTTAGGGTTTAGGGTTTAGGGTTTAGGGTTTAGGGTTTAGGGTTTAGGGTTTAGGGTTTAGGGTTTAGGGTTTAGGGTTTAGGGTTTAGGGTTTAGGGTTTAGGGTTTAGGGTTTAGGGTTTAGGGTTTAGGGTTTAGGGTTTAGGGTTTAGGGTTTAGGGTTTAGGGTTTAGGGTTTAGGGTTTAGGGTTTAGGGTTTAGGGTTTAGGGTTTAGGGTTTAGGGTTTAGGGTTTAGGGTTTAGGGTTTAGGGTTTAGGGTTTAGGGTTTAGGGTTTAGGGTTTAGGGTTTAGGGTTTAGGGTTTAGGGTTTAGGGTTTAGGGTTTAGGGTTTAGGGTTTAGGGTTTAGGGTTTAGGGTTTAGGGTTTAGGGTTTAGGGTTTAGGGTTTAGGGTTTAGGGTTTAGGGTTTAGGGTTTAGGGTTTAGGGTTTAGGGTTTAGGGTTTAGGGTTTAGGGTTTAGGGTTTAGGGTTTAGGGTTTAGGGTTTAGGGTTTAGGGTTTAGGGTTTAGGGTTTAGGGTTTAGGGTTTAGGGTTTAGGGTTTAGGGTTTAGGGTTTAGGGTTTAGGGTTTAGGGTTTAGGGTTTAGGGTTTAGGGTTTAGGGTTTAGGGTTTAGGGTTTAGGGTTTAGGGTTTAGGGTTTAGGGTTTAGGGTTTAGGGTTTAGGGTTTAGGGTTTAGGGTTTAGGGTTTAGGGTTTAGGGTTTAGGGTTTAGGGTTTAGGGTTTAGGGTTTAGGGTTTAGGGTTTAGGGTTTAGGGTTTAGGGTTTAGGGTTTAGGGTTTAGGGTTTAGGGTTTAGGGTTTAGGGTTTAGGGTTTAGGGTTTAGGGTTTAGGGTTTAGGGTTTAGGGTTTAGGGTTTAGGGTTTAGGGTTTAGGGTTTAGGGTTTAGGGTTTAGGGTTTAGGGTTTAGGGTTTAGGGTTTAGGGTTTAGGGTTTAGGGTTTAGGGTTTAGGGTTTAGGGTTTAGGGTTTAGGGTTTAGGGTTTAGGGTTTAGGGTTTAGGGTTTAGGGTTTAGGGTTTAGGGTTTAGGGTTTAGGGTTTAGGGTTTAGGGTTTAGGGTTTAGGGTTTAGGGTTTAGGGTTTAGGGTTTAGGGTTTAGGGTTTAGGGTTTAGGGTTTAGGGTTTAGGGTTTAGGGTTTAGGGTTTAGGGTTTAGGGTTTAGGGTTTAGGGTTTAGGGTTTAGGGTTTAGGGTTTAGGGTTTAGGGTTTAGGGTTTAGGGTTTAGGGTTTAGGGTTTAGGGTTTAGGGTTTAGGGTTTAGGGTTTAGGGTTTAGGGTTTAGGGTTTAGGGTTTAGGGTTTAGGGTTTAGGGTTTAGGGTTTAGGGTTTAGGGTTTAGGGTTTAGGGTTTAGGGTTTAGGGTTTAGGGTTTAGGGTTTAGGGTTTAGGGTTTAGGGTTTAGGGTTTAGGGTTTAGGGTTTAGGGTTTAGGGTTTAGGGTTTAGGGTTTAGGGTTTAGGGTTTAGGGTTTAGGGTTTAGGGTTTAGGGTTTAGGGTTTAGGGTTTAGGGTTTAGGGTTTAGGGTTTAGGGTTTAGGGTTTAGGGTTTAGGGTTTAGGGTTTAGGGTTTAGGGTTTAGGGTTTAGGGTTTAGGGTTTAGGGTTTAGGGTTTAGGGTTTAGGGTTTAGGGTTTAGGGTTTAGGGTTTAGGGTTTAGGGTTTAGGGTTTAGGGTTTAGGGTTTAGGGTTTAGGGTTTAGGGTTTAGGGTTTAGGGTTTAGGGTTTAGGGTTTAGGGTTTAGGGTTTAGGGTTTAGGGTTTAGGGTTTAGGGTTTAGGGTTTAGGGTTTAGGGTTTAGGGTTTAGGGTTTAGGGTTTAGGGTTTAGGGTTTAGGGTTTAGGGTTTAGGGTTTAGGGTTTAGGGTTTAGGGTTTAGGGTTTAGGGTTTAGGGTTTAGGGTTTAGGGTTTAGGGTTTAGGGTTTAGGGTTTAGGGTTTAGGGTTTAGGGTTTAGGGTTTAGGGTTTAGGGTTTAGGGTTTAGGGTTTAGGGTTTAGGGTTTAGGGTTTAGGGTTTAGGGTTTAGGGTTTAGGGTTTAGGGTTTAGGGTTTAGGGTTTAGGGTTTAGGGTTTAGGGTTTAGGGTTTAGGGTTTAGGGTTTAGGGTTTAGGGTT
>CM029487.1:114532-117032 GCA_017140395.1 Eucalyptus lansdowneana | reverse complement strand
TATAACTAATATAAACAATTCGATTGAAAAAAAGAGAGGATAGAGAGTCCGTTGATGAGTCTACCTATCTCCGAGGTATCTATTTTTTCTTACTGGGAATACCTTGTTTTGACTGTATCGCACTATGTATCATTTGATAACCAAAAAATCCCTACCTTTTTGTTTCTTTTTGGAGTCAAATCGAATTTCCAATGGAGGAATTTCAAGGATATTTAGAACTAGATAGATCTAGACAACATGACTTCCTATACCACTTCTTTTCGAGAGTATATTTATGCACTTGCTCATGATCATGGTTTAAATAAATCGATTTTGTTCAATGCAGGTTATGACAATAAATCTAGTTCAATAATTGTGAAACGTTTAATTACTCGAATGTATCAACAGAATCCTTTGATTTTTTAGCTAATGATTCTATCCAAAATCAATTTTTGAGCAAAACAAGAATTTTATTCTCAAATTATCTCCGAGTTGCAGTCATTATGTAAATTCCATTTTCCCTAAGATTAGTATCTTCCTTAGAAAGAAAAATAAATAGCAAAATCTCATAAATTACGAGCAATTCATTCCATATTTCCTTTTTTAGAGGACAAATTTTCACATTTAGATTATGTGTCGGACGTACTAATACCCTATCACATCCATCTAGAAATCTTGGTTCAAACCCTTCGCTACTGGGTGAACGATGCCTCTTCTTTGCATTTATTACATTTCTTTCTCCACGAGTATTGGAATAGTCTTATTACTCAAAGAACCATATTACCATTTTTTTCAAAGGTAATCAAGATTATTCTTGTTCCTATATAATTCTCATATATGTGAATACGAATACTTCTTTCTTTTTCTCCGTAATCAATCTTCTCATTTACGGTCAACATCTTCTGGAATCTTTTTTGAGCGAATATATTTCTATGTAAAAATAGAACATTTTGTCAAAGTCTTCTTTGATAATGATTTTCAGTGCATCTATGGTTCTTCAAAGATCCCTTTCATGCATTATGTTCGATATCAAGAGGAAAATCAATTCTGGCTTCAAAAGATACGCCTCTTCTGATGAAGAAATGGAAATATTACCTTGTTAATTTATGGCAATATCATTTTTACGCCTGGTTGAAACCAGGAAGGATCGATATAAACCAATTATGCAAGTATTCTCTTGACTTTTTTGGGCTATCGTTCAAGCGTCCGACTAAATTCTTCAGTGGTACGAGAAGTCAAATGCTAGAAAATTCATTTCTAATAAATAATGCTATGAAGAAGTTCGAGACAATAGTTCCAATTATTCCTCTGATTGGATCATTGTCTAAAGCGAATTTTGTGACACATTAGGGCATCCCATTAGTAAACCGACCCGGGCTGATTCATCAGATTCTGATATTATCGACCGTTTTTTGCGTATATCCAGAAATCTTTCTCATTATCACAGCGGATCCTCAAAAAAAAGAGTTTATATCGAGTAAAATATATACTTCGACTTTCTTGTGTTAAAACTTTGGCTCGTAAACACAAAAAGACTGTACGTACTTTTTTAAAGATTAGGTTCGGAATTCCCGGAAGACATTCCTTACGGAGGAAAGTTGTTCTTTCTTTGATCTTCCAAACATTCTATTCACGAAGGTTATATAGAGGGCGGATTTGGTATTTGGATATTACTTCTATCAATGATCTAGTCAATTATGAATGATTGTCTATGAGATCATGGAAATGTAAATTATCCCTAAATAATGAAGAGATAACAAAAAAAATTCATTCATTTTTTTATGAAATATTTATGTAGTAGAGTTAAGTTAGGGTTGATCGACTGAGTATTCCATTTTTCTTAGAGTCCTTTCTAGGGAAGACATTGAGTTTTCGATGTATACATAGGGAAAGCCGTGTGCAATGAAAAATGCAAGCACGGTTTGGGGAGGGATTTTGTTACGTATTTTAACAAAGAAATTATCTACTCCATCGACTAGTTCGGGTTCGAGTCCCGGGCAACCCATTTTATATAGAATATCGAAATTCTATATATCCGCATTATCTTTGTAACTCACTTCATTGATATTCATTCAGATTCAAAAAATTCGGATGAATCTCCATAGATAAGATCATAGATAGATATCTATGGATATGGATATTGGTTGACACGGGTATATAAGTCATGTTATACTGTTGAATAACAAGCCCTCAATTATCTATTTCTATTCTATTTGAAGAAATTCGTGTGCTTGGGAGTCCCTGATGATTAAATAAACAAGATTTTACCATGACTGCAATTTTAGAGACGCGAAAGCGAAAGCCTATGGGGTCGCTTCTGTAACTGGATAACCAAAGCACCGAAAACCGTCTTTACATTGGATGGTTTGGTGTTTTGATGATCCCTACCTTATTAACCGCAACTTCTGTATTTATTATTGCCTTCATTGCTGCTCCTCCAGTAGATATTGATGGTATTCGTGAACCTGTTTCTGGATCTCTACTTTATGGAAACAATATTATCTCGGGTGCCATTATTCCT
>CM029487.1:74890-114432 GCA_017140395.1 Eucalyptus lansdowneana | reverse complement strand
GGGATATCGCTTTTTAAAATCGACCAAAGGTAAGGGATGTGTGCGTGCACGAGGATCGGGCGTGACATCCGATCATGTATTTGACATCGGGGTAGAGCTCCGAAGCTTCCCTCCAAATGATGGCTCAATCTCGAAGTTCGTTTGGTCTCCTTTCACGAAGATAGAATGGTATAATGCCAGAACGAGGTTGCGCGGAGCCCACCGCCTCTGCAATATGATCGGACAAGCTTTAAATGTCGAGAGAATAGAGAGGATTTCAGGCACTTAAATCCAATAGAAATGCATCCCTAACCTTGAATGTTCTTTAGAACCCGCTCCTCTGGAACATACACCCTCTCTAGGGTCTTGCCGATCTTTCTCTCCCACAAAGACACGAGCTCATTCATCGAGTAGGTGTTGGTAGGAGGTTTGATATACAAAATTTTGTTTAAGGTCCTTGGGTCATCCACAGCTTTGATGGTATAGGTGCCGATGTCATCCTCATTGTTAAACACCGCTGCATATTGACGGGGAGAGTTTTACAATTTGGCTAGTAAATAAATCATAGAGCCATCTATCTTCCTAGGGTTACTTTCGGCTCACTTTGAAGAAGAATGATCTTATCAAATCGATTCATTAGACAACATGCGAGACAAATGCATTCATACGTTCTTTTCCCAAACAAATACATAAAGAGAACCTTCATGATTTGCCCGCTAGGTGGTATTATGCCAAGATAAACCACAACAGAATCATATCATATATTTGTCTCTAAAATTGAATACTAATGGATGTAAGAGCCCCATTATCTCTAGACAAGGACGTTACCCTACAATTATCAAGCTTCAAGAATCGCCTCTCACTCGATCACTACGTAATTAATTCGTTGTTAATGTATAAAAAAAAAAAACTTAACTAATTAGAATACGCATTTCAACGAATTGCTTCTTACTTTTGCATTTCCATCCCCGAAGATGACAACTTTATCTCTAGGGGAGCGTAGCCCCGAGCTGTGACAATGTCTGAAGGTGGAAATTTCCAAAAGAGTTAGAAGCCACAAATGTATAAGGGACTCCCTCAACCTCAACAAGGCGGCGAATCTTGGCCTTGATAGCATATCTAGTTTTTGCTGGCTCCATAGCATCGTTACGATCCGCATCATTTCCAAAATCTGAAGGCAAGAATCTACGAATAGAAAATAATTGATTCAGAAGAGACATTTTTATTAGAAATCAACAAAAAACTAGAGTGCATTCCCCTCATCCAACAAATTTACATGAGTTATGGCAAAAAGACAAACCAAACTTATGTGAGACTGAATTTCACTTTTTTCTTCAATATGTGACTCTAACAGAGCAACAATAAAAACAAACTTATATGAGACTATATTTCAATTTTTTTTTTTAATATGTGACTATAATAGAGTAAAAATTATTGTAAGTGAATCAAGACTAGCAATGAAGGTGTTGTTTGGTAACGCTCCGGGAAACTTTCTTTTTGTTTGCTTTTTTTTTTTTTTTTTTTGGTTCCTCAGCGTAGAAATAGAACAAAAACGCATTTGAAGGATTAAGTAGTTCATGTTTCTCATTATCGATCAAAGAGCAGGGTACATGACTAATCCATATTGAGTTTTTATAACCTTTTGACATTTTCGATGACCTAGAGGAAAAAACATAACCACAGTGAAGCCGGCATTGTCCGGTACTTGATTTTGACGTAGTTAGCCTCAAATTTCACCAACGACTTCTACACAAAGTCATGACCATTTAAAAAAGAAAGAAGTGAAGTCTACAAATAAAAAGTGAATCCACCCCATTTCATCAAAGCGAGCCCACAACAAGAACGTGATGCACTCATACTAGAAGAAAATACTTAAGCTAACAATTAACACCAACGTATATCGCCAATCAAATGCTAAACAAAGAATAATAACTCGAAATGAAATTACTAGACACGGCACAACCTTGATATTCCCGGCTGCTTTGATGGCTGCAACAATCCTGTCTTGGTCTTCTAGCTGTGCTATCCCCATAGTAGAGATTACCACATCAACTCCGCTTAATTGCACTCACAGAGACTCTTTTGATCGTATATGTCTCCCTCGAATCAAATAACCAAGAACATGGACAAACAATCAATAAAGTCAGAAACCATCAACCGATCTAATTTTGGCCAGTAGGAAGACTATGAAAAAGGAGAAATATGAAATCTAATGCGATAAGACTTCAATACCTTCACCGATGAGAAAAACTGTTGTGAAGAATATTTTACTTTTTATTTTTTAAAAAGCCGCTATCCACATAATTCTTGTCCATGCATTACCTACCAATCTTTTGAAAGGTTACGACAAGGTATTTGCAATGACATCTGAATTACAGATCAGCGGCGTGTACTTCTGATGGAATTCGAGTCAGCGGAAGACGACTTACCTGATTCCGATGCGCAAACAGCAAATGGCCCCGGAACGAATGTTGAATTGCGAATTTATCACGAACAATACTTCCTCACGTTAGTTTAGATGTAATCACGAGGAAAACACCCGATTTCCACGACGTAAATGCCGATTGTTCTTGCAAAATTGAAATGGAACGCCTTAATCTTCTTTGATGGAAATTGAGAGGAAATTTGGTGCAAATGAATGGCCAACCGTGCCAACGGTTGTGATCGGGAGGCTTTTATACGTCTCCCTTCGTACCCCTCCATTTGTGCCTTTCCATCATAGCATATCAAGTCCAATTAGTGCGGTCCAATCGCACCCCATCATGGACGTACTAGCTAACTAGCTAAAGTACAACATCTCCCACTCGGACATGATGGGCTTGATAGTTCTCTATCAAGAATATAAGGCATTCAACATTCATCAACTTTAAAAAACAATTCATACTAGCAAATAAGCCGTGCGACCAGTGAGTACACCTGCACTTCGGAGCTCAAATTATGCACTTGTTAGGGATAACATAATGGCTACAACCCCGAAAAGATATAAACAATCGATGTCTCACAGTGCCTCAGACATATTTTGTTACATCAGTTCAAATATACCTATCCCTTAAAGGCTATACTTGACTATTCTCAAAACACCATGTATTTACAATTACATCCGCAACCACAAAGGGCGATATAATTGGTCGACCAGTAAATATATGTGATAGATGTAAAACAACAATAGTCTTCCTTCGCACTTATGTCTCTCTCAATTTTAGAACAACTGCTTTCCTAGACATGTCCCATAGGTCATATCTATTCATGACCGCCCGTAACATGCTAAAGTAGCAACATTGATCTTTTACTTCAAGAACATAGTCAGAAGTAACATAGGGCACAAAGTTGAGGTAAAATACAAATTACCTCAAGGGCTCACACGATGAGTAAATAGGGATAATTATACTCATCTTCCCTTATTGGTCGTTCAATGCACATGTAGTATGAATTACATGCTATAGTGGATTACTCTTTCTATAAGAGCGTATGTCATTTATCAAATATATCCACCATGCAGATCTTAGCCTAAACATAGTCACGTGCTTCTCACGTACTCATGTTTAGCCCGAGTGCTATATTAGCTCGCTTTCTATAGCGCCCAATTAAGTACTCGCATCCGGTATCTTTTAGGCATACATGATTGTGGGACTATTATGTTCAGTCTTATTATAAATCAATCACAGAACTCATCTTGACTCCAATCAAGGCGACATATTTTATGTACCAAACTTGCTCTTCAGCATTTATTTGTACATAACATCTCATCTCAACATGCTAACTACAGCACTTGAGGCGATTGCTCGTGTGAGTGAGCCAATCATTGCCTGATGACATACTTTTTTTTAATAATATATGTGTGTTTGTGCTAGTTTCATAGTGGATTTGTACTTATTGATAAAACATCAAATCACTAATAAACAAACAAGTACAATACATCTGTCCACAAATACATAAACCAATGGTTCTCTACAATAACATATATCACATTCTACGCAATCCTAGTGACATCCTATGGGTCAAGAACATGTCTCTAGGAATAGCCTTGGTAAACGGATCAGCAACCATTCTATTGGTTGAAATGTATTGCAAGATCACTTCTTTCTGCGCTATAATTTCTCTGATGAAGTTATTCTTTATGTCAATGTGCTTTGTCCTTCAATGATACTTGGAATCTTTCACATAGGCAATGGCTGCTTGACTATCGCAATAAACTGTCACCGCTCTTGGAACTTCAGTGACAGTGGCTAAATTTTCCAAGAAACGTTTTAGCCATACTGTTTCTTGCACTGCGGCAGAACATGCAACAAATTCTGCCTCCATCGTAGACAAGGCCGTGCATGTCTGTTTCTTGCTATTCCACGAAATTGCACCTCCATTGAGCAAGAAAGCATATCCAGAAGTCGATTTACGCTCATCCAAGTCTCCACCCCAATCGGCATCTGAATAACCTAATAGGCGTAAATCATTCCCTTGGTAACAAAGTCGATAGTCCATGGTGCCCTTCAAGTATCTCAGGATCCTTTTCACTGCTTTCTAGTGTGCTTGACCAGGATTTGATTGATATTGGCTCACCAATCCCACGGCATAACATATGTCGGGTCGAGTACACATCATAGCATACATCAAACTTCCGATTGCACTAGCGTAAGGAACAGTTTCCATCACTTTGATTTCTTCTGGAGTCTTAGGACACATCTCAGTACTTAGGCCTTCACCTTGCATGACAGGGGTATCAATGGGATTACAATGCTGCATATTGAAAGGCAAGAATCTTCATAATATAAGACTTTTGTGATAAAGTAAGGAGTTTCCTTGATCGATTTCTTTCGATCTTAACTCCTAATATATAAGCAGCTTCTCCCATGTCCTTCATCTCAAAATTGGAGGACAACCATTCTTTTATGGTGATAACCAAAACTTTGTCATTCCCAGCCAACCGAATATCGTCCACATAAAGTGATAAAATTACAAATTTATCTTTGGACCGCTTGACATATACACAGTGATCTTCTTCGATCATCGTGAAACCAAAAGTTATTATTGCTCGATGAAAACGAAGATACCACTGTCTAGATGATTGCTTAAGGCCATATATTGAGCGATTAAGCTTGCAAACTTTATGCTCTCGACCTTTAGCTATGAAACCTATTGGTTGTTTCATATAGATTTCCTCATCTAATTCTCCATTGAGAAATGCCGTCTTTACATCCATTTGATGTAATTCAAGGTCCAAA
Source organism: Eucalyptus lansdowneana (assembly GCA_017140395.1). Lineage (NCBI taxonomy): Eukaryota > Viridiplantae > Streptophyta > Magnoliopsida > Myrtales > Myrtaceae > Eucalyptus > Eucalyptus lansdowneana. The sequence goes on along the minus strand of CM029487.1, from coordinate 109,237 downwards.
TGTGCAACGATGGCTAGAATAAGGCGTATTGAGGCAAACCTTACAACTGGTGAAAAAGTTTCCTCATAGTCTATACCCTCTTGTTGAGTATAGCCTTTTGCCACAAGGCGAGCCTTATACTTTTCAATAGATCCATCCGCCCTTTGCTTAATCTTGAAGACCCATTTGTTCCAATGACCTTATGATTGGGTGGTAGATCAACCAAGTCCCAGACATGGTTTGCCCTCATTGACTCCATGTCATCTTCCAAAGCTTTTCTCCATTCTTCCTTGTCAGAGGATGAGAGAGCCTCTTGAACAGTCTTAGGCTCGGCATCGTCTTTTTGAGCAATCATAAATGCTTCCCCTTCAATCTCAAAACGATGACGAGGAATACTTTTACGATTACTTTTATGCAATTGAATTTCTCTTGAATTCAATTCATCAAGCGATGCAACACTCCCACTAGGTCTTGTGTGTTGAGGTAAATCTTCATTTCCCTCTACAACATCAGTGGGTGTGTTATCAGGATCTTCCATCTCATATAATTGGAAGTCCTTATTAATCCCACCTCTACTAGGAAAATCGTTCTCCAAGAACGTGACATCTCGTGACTCCATTTTGGTCATACTTTCACCAGCTTGTTCACCTATGAACACGTACCCTTTGGAGTGTTCGGAATATCTTATAAAGATACATTTCTTCCCTCTAGGACCTAATTTGCCATGTTTATGAAAAGAATCATGAACATAAGCTGCACATCCCCATGGACGTAGACTACTCAAGTTTAGTTTCCTACCAGTTCATAATTCATAAGGGGTGGAAGTGACCAATTTTGAGGGCACACGGTTAAGTATATAGGCAGCAGTCAATAACGCATCTCCCCAATAGGAGATAGGTAAATTTGCTTGCGCCATCAAAGACCTAACCATTTCCAATAGGGTTCTATTCCTTCTCTTAGCTACCCCATTTTGTTATGGAGTACCAGGAATAGTCAATTGTTGTACAATTCCCTTTTCATCACAAAGAGCCTTGAATTGCTCCAATAGATACTCCACGATCAGTTCTCAATGCCTTTATTGTTTTATTCAACTGATTCTCTACCATCACTGCATATCGTCTAAAGCAGTCTAATGCTTATGACTTATGGGAGATCAGAAAGACATAACCGAAACGTGTGAAGTCATCTATGAAAGTGATGAAAATATGAGGCTCCATGCCTTGCCCTCACATTCAAAGGACCACAAATGTCAGAATGTATGAGATGTAATGGTTTTCTAGTTATTTTTCCCGCCAGACAATGTTCACATACGGATAGACTAACATTAGTGAGTGACCCTAAAAGGCCTTCTCTAGCTAACATTTGCATTCTTTGCAATCCAATGTGACCTAATCTAGCATGCCAAGTACTTGCATCAATCTCAACATTGTTAGAAGGCGCAATTAAAGAAAAACAACCATCAACATTAACATTGTACTGATCATAGTCAATGTCTAATACCATAAAACTATTCGATACATGACCTGAACCATAACAAACTGTTCCATACAAAATGTTAACACAATCACCATGGAAATTCAATACATAACCCAAGCTAAGAAGAACAACTACAGAGACCAAGTTTCGTCGAATATTTGGAGCATAAAGGACATCATGCAGGAATAGGTTTCGACCACCACGTAAAATCAATTTACATGTGCCAACACCCTTCACTTCAACTCTCGAGTTATTCCCAACATATATCCATCTTCTTTCAGGCGGTATACGACGATACTCTACAAATGCTTCTCGGTCTCTAGCTACATGGTCTGTTGCTCCTAAGTCTATAGTCCACATTGGATAAGATTCAGCAAGCATTACAGTACTAGAAACAAAAGCATTACTCAAAGTAATGGAGTAATGGGGTACCTTTTTTGGCTCAGTAAATTCACGAGCAAAGTGACCCAACTTGCCACAATTGTGGCACTCTATCTTGGCTTTGTCCTTCTTCCCACCACGCTTCTTGCGTCGGAAGGTCTTAGCCCTCTTGGGTGCCTGATAAGTCATCTTCCCTTTGTTGTTGAACTGAAGATTCCTCTTGCACTTGAAGCCCGAAGCTTTGCGCGAACTCGATTCAACAACATAAGCATGGGTAGAGGATCTCGCAGCCTCTAGGCGCTCATCCTCTAATTCCAAATGACGCGCAATATCATCAAAAGTGACAATATTCTCATTATGTGTCATATTGATCTTCATATGCTCCTAATTGTTAGGAAGAGACCTTATAACAACCTGAACTTGCTGTTCATCGGTAAGGGAGTGTCCTGCCGACTTCAGCTCATGGATCATGTTTGACATCTCCCGAAGATGCTGCCTCATCGCTACATTTGGGCGCTTTCGGAATGTGTCAAACTTGATGGTGAGTCTCCTTAGCTTAGTGGCAGATGTACCCCCCAAACTTATCTTTCAAGGCAACCTACATAACTTGAGCTTTGTCATAACTCTCAAACGCACACATGAGATCATCTTGCATACAGCTCAGCAACGTGATGCGAGCAATGCTATTTTTCTTTTTCCAAGCTTGATAAGCTTCCAGATCTCTCCTGTGTTCAGTTGAAGTTCCATGCTCAGGTTCATTCATGGTATGGTTGAGGGTTTCCAAAACCTCTTGCTCCTCAAGGATATACTGAACCTTTCGGTGCCAAATATCATAATTGTCACCCTTCAGCTTCTCACCTTTATTGAGGTCAGCCACAATGGTCTTGGATGCCGAAGCCATAATCAATTGCTATAACACATTGACATAATAAACGCAGAATCAATACTAGCACACTATACAAAATAACACACATATTTAATTTGCAGTAAACACAAACTAAATTAATGATAATTTAACAAAAGACACAAGAGAAAAAGTTCACAATGTTCCCAATCAACTTCTATGTACAATTGTTCTATTATCATTAATTAGTTTAATTTACACAAATTTTAAGTTCTAGGTGAGAACTATTTCAAATTCTACCAACCTACAAACTCCCACTAGGAAAAATAATTACATGATCTTATGTAATTTATACATTTTTCCATTAACACAAAAAAAAAAAATAGCATGACAATAATCATCGTATAAACAACAATCATGCTTCAATTATAATCAAAATTGCAATTCAACGTGTAATGGATTTCCTACCGGTGTTATTATTTTCCAGCAACTAAAAAATTGTAAGTATATTAAAATATATACATCATATCATTGAACCAAGCTCTACACAGCATATACAACATCATTTGCACACAAGCTAGTTACTGTATTTCCTTAATCACAAGAAAATACTAGCCACAAATGAATAAACAGCATTAAACCAAAAAAGAAATATGCGTACATAGGGTTTCCTACGCATTTTCATACATTTATAAAATTCAAGAGTATAAAATAATTATACCACTGTGTAGAGGACACTCATACGAACCAAATGAGACCGACCACGCTCCAATCGGAGCTCGCACGAGGCGCGTGTGGCGCACGCGCCAGCGAGCCGAACGGCTCCTGGCCGGTCTGATCGGTCCGATCAGTCCAAACCGGTGACCGGTCCGACCAGTCCAACCGGTGAACGGTCTGACCGGTCCAACCGCCGGACCGGTTGACTAGTCCAACCGTTGACCGGTCAACGGTCGAGTCGGGTCAAAGGGTTAGGTCGGATCACGAGTCGGGTCGGGTCACCGGCCAGTGACCAGCCGGCCAACTGTCGCCGGCGCTGACGTCATCGATGACGTCATCCCGGCGGTTACCGACTGTTGGGTGATGTCACGGTGACGTCACCACGTGCCGGTTCGCCGACCGGTGCGTGTGGTGCACGCGCTCGTTGTCCCAGCCCTTCAGGCGCATGGCGCCCACGCGCAGCAGCTTCTGGCCGCGTGTGTGGGCTCGTCCGGCGTCATCTAACGGCGCTCAACCCATCTCCAGACTCGTCTCGATGAGCTCTTTCACCCGGTATATTCATATGTTAATTTTGACCAAAAAATAACTTCGAAAAATGGCCAAAACCTCTCGGATGCACGCGAGCCCGAACCCGTTCTTCGCTCCGGTTCAATTTCGAGTTTTTCATAGGGCAATTCCGACTATCAGAGATCCAAACAGTGTAGAATACAATCTCTTGATCTCAATATCAAATGGTAATCAAGAAATCTCGATAAAAAACAAGGCAGAAATCACGATCGGGCTCTGATACCAATGATGGAATTCGAGTTTATGGAAAACGACTTACCAGATTCCGATGCGCAAACAGCAAATGGCTTCGGAATGAATGTTGAATTGTGATAATGAGGAAAACACCCGATTTCCACGGCGTAAATGCCGATTGTTCTTGCAAAATTGAAATGGAATGCCTTGATGTTCTTTGATGGAAATTGAGAGGAAATTTGGTGCAAATGAATGGCCAACCGTGCCAACGGTTGTGATCGGGAGGCTTTTATACGTCTCCCTTCGTACCCCTCCATTTGTGCCTTTCCATCGTAGCATATCAAGTCCAATTGGTGCGGTCCAATCGCACCCCATCATGGACGTACTAGCTAACTAGCTAAAGTACAACAACTTCTGTATAAAAATTCATCTACACAGTATGAAACATACAGAAATTTTCATAAGACTCGTCTAAAAATGTACACGTTCATTTCAGCATGCGAAGCTGAGGAGATTCGTCAATTAGTGTGAAAGACGAGAGGGAGATTGTTTCTGGTTTCGCCAACTTAGGAGGCCGAAATATTAGAGAAGAGAAAAAGCACGCTGAATTGTAACATGACTCCATCAACTCGATCTTGTGAAAGATTAAGATGAAAATTGACTTCGGTACTACAGATTAAATGTTGGCTGGGTCCACCTTCATGTGAGGCCCAGTCAGCATTAAATTAAAAAGAAGAAGAAGAAGAAAACAAAACAAAACGAAAAGAAGTGGAGTGTCGTGCGTGGAGCTGTGTGCATCCATCGAAAAAGAAAAGAGAGGAGAGAAAAACAGAAAACTGCAAGCAAGGGAGAAGAGAAGAAAGGAAGAGGGCCGCAACTTTGCGGCTTTGATTCGAAGGCCAAATATTGACGGAATCAGCCCAAATTTCAGTATGTTGTTCGTGAGACCGAGGGCTACAAGTTGATGGTTTTTGTTCGTCGAGAACCATCCCCGAATTCGCCAGTTGCGGTTAAGGCTTTCTTGCACCCAACTTGTTTGTCTACCTATGTGGTGAGAAAAAGATGATTGTAATGTTGATATCGAGCCTCTAATGTGTGACTAGAGAAGAATACTTTGTGTATCATGCTATTCTTGGTGATTAGTGGATGTTTTTGGGCGGTCCGTGGTTTTTCCCGCGTTGGGTTTTTCACGTTAAATCCTTGGTGTCGTTATTTGCTTTGTCTACTTATTATTTCGGTGTTATATTTGCATATTGTGAGGCTATACATTGCTGGTTGTCGTTGGGGGCTAGATTGCGTTTGGCCGTGGTGAATTGTGTCCCGATTCTTATGTATGAAGTTTGAATCATTCATGAAAGAACAAGGATAGGGTAAGACAAACTCCGATTCTTGTGTCTTTATGAAAATATTCTCAGATAATGATTTTCTTTTTCTCCTACTTTATGTGGATGATATGTTGATTGTTGGGCATGATGTCGATAAAATCAAGAGCTTGAAAAATGAGTTGAGTAAAGCTTTTGTAATGAAAGACCTAGGCCCGACTAAACAAATCTTAGGCATGAGAATTACTCGTGATAGGAAGAATAAGAAATTGTGGTTATCTCAAGAGAAGTATATTGAGAAGGTGCTTCAAAGATTCAACATGAGCACAGGTAAACCGGTGAGTTCTCCACTTGCAGGCCATTTCAAGTTAAGTAGTAATGAGTGTCCTTCAAGTGAGAAAGAGAAGGTTGAGATGATGAAAATTCCCTATGCATCGGCCGTGGGTAGTTTGATGTATGCCATGGTTTGTACAAGACCCGATATTGCTCATGTAGTTGGTGTTGTGAGTAGATTTCTCTCTAATCTAGGTAAGAAGCATTGGATCGCTGTTAAATGGATTTTGGGATATCTTAGAGGCAATTCGACACTTTTCTTGTGTTATGGAAATATAAAGCCTCAATTGAGTGGCTACACGGATGCGGACTATGCCGGTGATGTTGATTCCTGAAAATCCACATCGGGTTTTATAATAATCTTTGCAGGGGGAGCTGTTTCATGGCAATCGAGATTGCAAAAATGTACCGCTTTGTCTACAACTGAAGCGGAGTATATTGCTATTACCGAAGGAGGTAAAGAACTTTTGTGCATGGAAAAATTCCTACAAGAGTTGGGCTTGAAGCAAGAGAAGTTTGTTCTATATTGCGATAGCATGAGTGCCATCCATCTTAGCAAGAATCCAGTGTTTCATTCAAGATCGAAGAAAGTTGATGTGAAGTATCATTGGATCCGAGAAATGCTAGAAGAGAAGCTCTTCCTACTTGAGAAAGTTTATACCGACAACAATAAGTCCGACATGATGACCAAAGCCTTACCCATGGTGAAGCTTGACGCTTGTAGAAGAAAAGCGGGCATGATGAACCTTCGCACATGAAGTGGAGGGGGAGATTTGTTGGCTGGGTCCACCTTCATGTGAGGCTCAGCCAGCATTAAATATATAAAAAAATGAAAGACAAAGCAAAACAAAAAGAAGTGGAGTGTCGTGCGTGGTGGTGTGCATCCGTCGAAAAAGAAAAGGGAGGAGAGAGAAATAGAAAACTGCAAGCAAGGGAGAAGAGAAGAAAAGAAGAGGGCTGCAACTTTGCGGCTTTGATTCAAAGGCCAAATGTTGACAGAATCGGCTCAAATTTCAGAGTGTTGTTTGTGAGATCGAGGGCTACAAGTTGATTATTTTTGTTCGTCGAGAACCATCCCCAAATTCTCCAGTTACGGTTAAGGTTTTCTTGCTCCTAATTTGTTTGTCTACCTATGTGGTGAGAATAAGATTATTGTAATGATGATGTTGAGTCTCTAGTGTGTGACTAGAGAAGAATACTTTGTGGATCATGCTATTCTTGGTGATTAGTGGAGTTTTTGGGTGGTCCGTGGTTTTTCGTGCATTGGGTTTTCCACGTTAAATCCTTGGTGTCGTTATTTGCTTTGTCTACTTATTATTTCGGCGTTATATTTGCATGTTGTGAGGATATACATTGCTGGTTGTTGTTGGGGGCTAAGAGATTTTAAGTTGATTTAGTATCGAGAGAGAAATTGATCTTGGATTGCGTTTGGCCGTGGTGAACATCATCACCAAGCTCTTAACGGAATCACACGTGAATAACTACTCACATGGACTAGGTTCACGCCTAAGCTCTTGAAACCTTTGATGATTTCGGCGTTGGTGGGGTTGGAGAGGGTGGACTCCGTCTCGAGAACAAAGGTAGGGTGACCGGACTTCGCACATGCTTTCACGATGAACTTTCCAATGTATTCGGCGCCTCCGATCACCAAGACTTTGCTCATCGCTACCATCTTGGAGGGTTTTTACACAGTGGGCTTGGTGTTTTTTGGTGAACTTCATCGGTCTCTGACGTGACTTTGTTGTATCTGGAGAGAGAGAGAGAGAGAGAGAGAGAGAGAGAGAGAGAGAGAGAGAGAGAGAGAGAGAGAGAGAGAGAGAGCTAAAAGGTGGGGGTTCTTATCTTTAGGATGGGACGAAGTGTCATTGGATGATTCTGGAAGGGTGTAATCGTCTTATCATTGAAATAATTTTTCTTGTTGAGGTTATCCTTTACTAGAAAAAGGGTACATGGAAAGTGGGAAAATAGACGGAAGATAATGATTTTGTTTCATTTAAGTGATTATTTAAATTCTTGAGAAATAAAATACATAACTTAGCAACCAAACAAGAAAATTTAATTTTGATGGTCCTATGAATTTAAGTAATCATAATTGATGAGGAACTAGTCCAAACTACTTTTTTACGTTGACCTTTATCATATGAAAAAAACAGGGGTATAATATGGGCAGTGAGCTACTCTACATCCATATGGTAGCATGATATCATAAAGCTTGATAGCCGCCATGCTATTGTTTCGAGGTTCAATGAATTCTTTTTCTTGAAAGGGTTGATCACAAGATTACCCTTCTTTAATTAATTGGGCAATACAAGATTACTATATTTGTAATTCATAACCTCTATGTGAGAAAAAAGCAGCATTACGAGTGTCCATATATGGAGTGATTAGTAGAAAGTTATTAAACCTTTGACATCTATCCCAATTCAATTTTTCTTTTTCAAAAGTGTATAAAATGGGCAATGAGCTACTCTACATCCAGATGGTAGCATGATATCTTAGAGCTTGATAGCCCGCCATGCTATTGTTTCGAGGTGTAATGAATTCTTTTTCTTGGGAGGGTTGATCACAAGATTACCCTTCTTAAATTAATTGGGCAATACAAGATTACTATGTTTGTAATTCATAACCTCTATGTGAGAAAAAAGCAGCATTACGAGTGTCCATATATGGAGTGATTAGTAGAAAGTTGGTAAACCTTTGACATCTATGCCAATTCAATTTTTCTTAAAAAAGGGTATAAAATGGCAATGAGCTACTCTACATCCATATGGTAGCATGATATCATAGAGCTTCATAGTTTCCATGCTATTGCTTCGAGGATCGATGAAGTCTTTTTCTTGGGAGGATTGATAACAAGATTACCCTTCTTTAATTAATTAGGCAATACAAGATTACTATTTTTATAATTCATAACCTCTATGTGAGAAAAAAGCAGCATTACGAGTGTCCATATATGAAGTGATTAGTATAAAGTTATTAAATCTTTGACATCTATACCAATTCAAATTTTTTTTTTTTTTAAAATGGGTGTAGAATGGGCAATGGGCTATGTCACACCTCGATCCTTGAATGTGTGCCCATCCCTCAGCGGTCGATTAATTTGCGAAATCCCAGAACATGTCGCCGACACATTTGTTTTAATGTATACGTGGAAGCGAATAAGTAAATCCCCTAACAACACGAAGATGGTATAGAAAAGTAGGGCCATAATTTTGAAAATCACAACACACTTTTATATACACTGCAAACTAAGTTATATACAACATTAGAGTATATTCACATGTTTAACAAACATGAAAGAACTACTAGTCCTTTAAGCGTTTGAATCCTCAACCGAAGGCTCCTGGGTCTCTAGCTCTGGGGAGCTCGGGTCTACCACTGAACCACCAGGAGAGTCAACTGTACACTTGCCAAAAATGATCTCTAGCACCAACATAAGAATCTCAGATTCCAATAAGAGATCTTCTCTAGGTCCACCTCGCTCGTAACGATACAACGATCTAAATTGATCCAGTACCCTCCGGATAGACCCGCATCATCCCAAACAATGGATCTCACGAGTTCATAGACCTAGTCTCCTTGGCTCTCAAGAAGGGGAATCTAAGAGATCTGTTTGGTGACCTTCTTCGACTGGCCAAAACACTCAGGAGGAACAACCATCTAAGGACCTATAAATGTTAGTCCACGATGGGGTGAGACGATGTCTCAACAAGTTTACCTCCTAAACTCCAACTAGGAAGGAAATACACCTAAAAGCTGTTTATACACACAAAAGATAGTGGACTTACCTCGCCACAGTTCCTTCCTACAAGTTAGTACGATTCATGATCTCAACCAATCCACTCAATTCAAATTGAACCATCGATCAACTAGTCAATTAGCTTAATTCCAAACCAACATTGCTATCTATCAATTCAATACCATATATCAATCCTCTGATATCATCACTACTCACAACAGTTGCAATATATGGTCATAGTTCACTCAAGCTGATAAAATGATCTTAGCTCACTCAAGTTGATATAGATATATTGATCGTGTTTGCTCAAGTTGATAAAATGATCATAGGCTGATGTATATATATATAGATCGTGCTCGCTCAAGCTGATAAAATGATCTTGGCTTACTCAAGTTGATAAATCACCGTGTGTGGATACATGGTTGGCATGTGCCAAAATTTCAATATCTTTTTTAGAAATTTCCACTAATTAAAATAGTCCAAAAACACATTTTTTTTTGTAAAAACCGATGCTCAGTATTTTCCAAATTAAATATCGAAATGACCTAATTTAGGAATAAATACCCAAAATTATAATTCTCACTCAATTTGCACAATCTAGCCTTCAATTAAATAAACGAAGCATACCATTGCAATCGGCACGAAATTCCGGTCATTGGCTATCCCTGTATAATTTTCAAAAATTAATAAATAAGTAAATAAATACAAAAATTAATTAAATAAATACAAATAAATGCCATAAATATAGACTTAGGTCAGAAAAGCCTTATTAAATATTGAAAAGGGCTCGGAAAATTTCCAAACCTATCTAGATATATAATACAACCCAACTAGTTGCTAATTAAGCTAATCTAACCAACTAACATGCAATAACGAGTAATTAAATCGATAAACCATTCTAACTAACCACATAAACCATACTTAACTTAAACTAATCAACCCTTCAGCATAATTAACTCCATAAGCAGAGTTTTGTGAGTAAACTCATCGGTTTGAAATCCAATGAGTCCATGATGATGGCAAAGTGGAGACGAGCAACAAACTCCGAAGCGGCGGCACATTATGAGGCTCGAAAGCGATCTTAAATGGGCCTCGAAGCTCATGGAGGTTTGCTAGTCTCAGCTTCTGGTTGTTGGGTTGAAAGGCTGAGCTGGGTGATCGGCTGAGCTAGAAAGGCCAAGGTGGCTAGCGGACGGCTGCAGCAGGCGATGGCTGTGGCACCCCGAACCCCCCTTAGGTCGACACAAGCACCTAATGCTATGCCTAATAGATCACTAGTTACATCTCTTAGAAGAAGCGTCGTAAATCATAGACATTTTTTTTTTGATAACGGTCCCAGCGCGACTCATTAGCGGAAGCAAAATATAATATTGCCATCTCTCCCTCCAACAACCATGATACAATTGCACACCACTAAACATCATAGGAAAAGATAAAGCCACGACACTATTATTTACATATTTTCCATGATGGGTATTCCTTGGGTCGGTACATCAAAAGAAAGGCCAGGAAATGTAGCCACACTCGGCCATAAACCCAAAAAGAAACACATGACCCACTACGTTTATCGTACAAGATCCCCCATCTACTAGTGTCGGCTAGTCATCCTAAAAAGTTACAGCTCCTGCTTCTCACGCACGGGCCCTCACACCCATCCCGGTGCATCAGGCGGTGGCGGCGGCAACATCCCACGCATCACTCCGTCTTGACGAACATTGACGGATATGAACTCTTGAATGACAGGGCCCTCAGCCAGGCCCATGTAATACATCACTAAGGCGCGAACTCGAATAAACGTCAGTCCAGGAATGGTGGGACAGTTGATCTCCACACACTCGACCTCTACATCTGAAGGAAGGCCGTAAAAGACGCCCCGCGTGACAGCAGGGAGCGGCATCATGCTAATCTAAAATGTTGGTCCCCGAATGAGTGAGTACAACCACTCAGCAGGTAAAGGACCAATAAACCACACAATGCATCATGCCACACAATCATCACAATCATAGCATCACATGTCATGACAGCATCCATGCATAACTTACCTTAGTATCATGCACATGTCATCGTACCTCATGTACATACATCATCATATAGTCATCATTATCATATTATACACTTACCATCATCATGTCACATGTATCATCATCATTACCATGCATCCATGCATGTAACATCATCATCATATCACACGTACCATCATCATTGCCATGCATCCATGCATGTAACATCATCATCATATCACACGTACCATCATCATTGCCATGCATCCATGCATGTAACATCATCATCATATCACACGTACCATCATCATTGCCATGCATCCATGCATGTAACATCATCATCATATCACACGTACCATCATCATGTCATGCATATATCATCATGCATAATTCCTTTTCAATTTCATTTTAGACCGCCACATTTCTCTTTCCCGGGACCAATGTTTGCATCCCACATGTATCCAAGATACAATCAATCATCCGACTCCCCCACTCTCCGGGCATCTTGTACCCCAACTGGCATCATGAGGACCCTCCGGCATCCAGCCATGTAAGGCTATCGGGCAACCGGCCGTACCCTTCTAGCCAGGCATCTCGCACCCAAACTAGCATTGCGAGGCATCCCTCGGCACAATACCTGCCGAGCTTCCGGCTCCCCCACTCTCTGGGCATCTCGATACCTCTCGATACTCCCGAGGACCCTCCGGTATCCGGCCATTCAAGGCCACCGGGCAACCGGCCGTACCCTTCTAACCAGGCATCCCGACACTCCCGGGGCATCGTCGGCTCACACCTCCGACGGCCTTCTCATTTATCTCAATTCACATCTTCAATTATAGTTCAATTTAACATAGCATGTGATGTGATGGAAACCGAGATCATATTCATCATTGAATTCATACATGCATCTCAAATCATTATCATACATGCAACAAGACACTATCATCCAATCAATACAATTCATGGAGTCCATGCAATTTAAAATGGTCCATATTTCATGCCTTTTACAAAATTCCAGCATGTACCATTTTTAGAAAATATTTAAATTAAATATCCATATGCTTCTCAAAAATCATGAAATCAAGGCATGTGATAGACAAGACAATAAGATGGTAATTTCATGAAAAACACATGCCCAATAGAGTTCCACTCAAGAAGATATAATCCACACGATTTCAGCATGCAATTTCGGGGAAACATAATGTGCAGTTTTCGAAATAATTCGATTAAAATATTCGAACGACCTCTGAAACTTATGAGATTTTACCAGGGTATATGTAAGATACTATAGATTTTTCATGAAGACATCTAGGCCAGATTCGTTCTAGGTAGTTTTCTATAGTCATCTGAAGCTTCTGATTCTAGCACCGAAACGTCCAGTGTAGTTATCTCCGAAATATCAAGTTTTTACCCACTTATTCTTCTTCATTTCCTCTGAAATTTGGATATGTTTTACTCCAAGATGTCCCCTACAACTTTCATTAAGGGATCTAAGTCAAATTTCCAAAGACTAGTCACCATATGGGTCCATGAAGTCTCGTGTGTCCAGTACCATGTTTCCAGATTTACCATCTTCAAGAGTAAGTCGATTCACTAGGCTATACTTGCTCATTTTACTTCAAATTTGAGTATGTTAATATTTATGATGTTCTATACAAGTTTCATGAAGAATTCGAAAAGAGATTCTTGGTACAAATCGACATGCAACCACAAATCTACCAAAAGGTCAGCAAAACAGTTCCAGATTTAGTGTCTCCGTAGGATGAGGGTTTGACCCCTTTAAGCTCCACCATTTTGTCCCAAATTTTATTCTGTTGTAGTTTAAGATGTTGGCTACAACTTTCATGAAGCAATAAAAGTCAAAATCCAACTCGAAACGTACATGCAAGCCTCCACAAGATTCTGGGTCGAGTGGTTCACACGAAATCAACAAGCATTCTCAAGAACAAGTCACATTCTAGCTTCGGTTTTGCCTACCCTAACATCCGAGATCTACCACCAACGAATCACACATGCAAGACACACATGCAAGAGTGGAAATCGATCCCAACTTGCCTCTAAGACCGAACGGATGACAGTAAAAGGGACGGCACACCGGCGACAGATAGACGGCGTGCGGGCGGCGATGGGCGAACGGCTCCTTCTCCTCCTCCCTCTCGGCGACCCTCTCTCTCTCGCAACTCTCTCTCCCTCTCTCTTTCTCTTTGGCTTGGTTGAATGCCACTCACCGGCCACCCTTTCTCTCTCTTTCCCCTTTTATTTCCCCAAATCTCCATCATTGGCAATGATTATTTGCCTCTCCACAAGCCAATGCATGCAATCCTCCTTTTTCCCACTTGGCCAAGCTCATGCAAGATGGGCTTGGGCTTGGGCTTGAATTGGAAGAAGTGGGCCGGCCACTCCTCCCCCCCTTGGTCGACGGTCACTCCTCATGGGCCTCAATTGGGCCGGCCATTTGGCCCACCAAAAGCTCAAGCCAATGGGCCTAAGGCCCAACCTAATTAAACCCACAATTTCATTTTCAATTATTCATCTTTAATTATTTCTTTTATAGATTTCAAATTTTAAATTTCACATGGCCAAGAATAAATCATTCTTATTAATTTATCCTATATTACTAATTTAAAAACTCATGAACACAAGCACATATCACTTAGTCTTAAAAGGAGACTAATGGCTAAAGCATAAACCATAGGTAATTTCATTACCTAATTATGGGCTTTAATACACCTTAGAGCTTGTCTTGAATTTTTGGGATGCCACAATGGCGATGGTCAATGGTGGTTGAAAGGCGATGGAGACGGCTTAGGCAATTGGCCAGGAGCTCGACTAGGCATGAGGAGGCTTAGGGGATAGGCTCAACATGCAGGACAGCGAGTTGGAGGTGGATGGCCAGACAGCACATGATGGGGTGTGACATCTCAGATTTTCAGTCTTGTTTTCTACTGAATAAATCGAGCATTTCATTAATGCGCCTATAGGGTTATTCTCAAAGCTAATCACTCTCGAAATAACTAGACTATCCAAGGAAGCCATTAAGGAATTTTAATGCAATAAACTTGAGAATTCGACCAAGAATTGACTGCTCGATAGTGCTCATCTGCCGAGATCATTACGACACAGATATGACTTGATTAAAGATCAGAGATAGGTGGGTTCGATTGAGATGAGTGGTTAAACATGGATGATCCCACTAAATTGCAAAATTCTCATCGACCGGCACTAGTTTGATTTTACTATCGTTTTGGTATCCTATGATCGTATTTGAATCCTCGAAATTTTCATGACAACCGAGAGTCATCATTGTGTCGAGTGGGTTCATTGTGTCTCAAAGAAAATCGACCACGGGTATTTTGCACTAAAAATCTTTGAAAACTACTCGGTAGTCTAGGTCATGTTAAAAACGCGCCGAATGGAAATTAACCATGAATTTGAGTCCGATTTCATAAATTAAAGATTCTATCATATCACAATAAATTCTAAGAATGTCGACTCAGTCTGAAAAGATTTTTCAGAGATTCCAAGATTTTTACGGAAAATTGATTTGGATGTCGCGGAAAATTAACGAATATTCGGATTGGCCGAATTGAAGAGATTTTCGACTTGCAAACTAAGCTCTATGGTGAAGGGGATTTGCAGAAATTATGTGGACTAAAATATGAAATTCGGAGCCTAGGATGAGAGGGTGCATTAATTGCATCAAAACTTGGGTAATTGGTGGAAATTATATTGGGAAAGTATTAGGGGACTTGGTATTCAATGGAGGGGATAAATCCATTGACTTTACCCCTAAATCCTATTTTCTTTTCATAAAGCAAAACCAGCTAGCCTCTCGTCATTGTCTCTCGCTCCCTCCGTCTCTATCTCTTCCTCTCTCCTTCACAACCTTGGTCTTCTGCTTTTTCTTTTAAAATTTTCTTTCCTCTCTTGGACGAGATGTTCCTGCTCTCCTTCATTTCCCTCCTTCGAACAGCCCATATTCCATTAAGTTCCCCAGTTGAATGCGTCCAACACTTGTTGCTCTTTGTTCAACACTCTCTCCATAGAAGCCCTTTTCGTTTGATCGCATATCCTCACGCCAGTTGCCCCACTTCACTAAAGCAGCGCCGCCCCACACTTGACCCAACTTTCCTTTGTGTCTTCATCCAGTTGCTACGAGACCAGCATCTCCCCTGAAGCCACGAGTCTTTAATAGCGCAGCAACAACGCTCGTGTCGCCCTCCATTTTCCTTCGTGCGCATCAGTCAATGCTCAGCTTCAGCATCTTCGTTTCATCTGCGACGCCTGCCCCATCCACGAGTCCACGCCATCCACGACGCCACCAACATTCATTTCCCTTGTTGCTTCCTTTGTTCGGCCCAGTAGCAATGCATGAAGCCCAGCTTCACCTATTCCTCGGCCCAACAGTCTTCAAGAGTCCAGTAGCCCAAGTCTTTAGCCATCTCAGCTCAAGTGAGCCCAAAAGCTCCTTGAAGGTCAGTCAAGCAGCTCGCAAATTGAAGCCCACGAAATTGTAGCTCCAATCCAGTCTCGCAGGCCTAGTGAATTAAGTCCATTCAGCCCATGATTTGAAGCCCAAGTGAGATTAGCCCAAAAATTCAGCAAGCCCAAGCCCAAGTCTAAGCCCAGAAATTTCTCTGGGCTTGCAAGGCTTTTGGGCCTGGCCTGAGTGTCTACCGACGCCGCCGAAAACTTGGATTTCAGCGGCCATCGTGTCATCGTTGAGGTGTTCCAATCTTTGCTTTGCACAAGTGAGTAATCTCACTAATCCTTGCTTAGTAGACTAATTATGCTTCAGGGTTCATTACTGTTAGTTAAGTAGGATTATGTGGTTAGATTAGAGTAGATTAGTGATTATTAATTAATGGTGATGCATATTAGACATTTTGATTGTGCAATTAGCAAGTAGATATAGTCTACTATTTATTGAATGTATCTTGAGATTTTCCCGACCCTTATTGGGCTTCAATTAGGCAATACAGGCCTAAATTGGACTTTTAGTAATTAATTATTAATTTTCTAAATTAATTAATTAATTATTTATTTTTCCGAAAATTCAACCGAAATAAGTTATCGGAAATTTCATGCTGATCATCGTGGTGTAGTCCATTTATTTATTTGAGCTCTATGTTGTGTGGAATTTAATTAATTGTGCAATTTGAGGAATTATTCCTAAATTGATTGGAATTGAATGGAAATTGAGTGATTAACTAGTAGATGGCCGAGTATATTCATTTTAGCTCCAATAATGCATTGATGGGCTAAAGTAGAGAGAATTGCAAGAATGAAATGGGAATTTTCTTGGCTAAGACTAGTCAGGTATGACGGGCGTGGTTTGGTGATGAAGGATATCACTGGCGAAAATAATGCCTTTAAGACCGCACGTAGATTGTTTGACTTGTGGCAGGCATGGTTCGGTGATGGGGAATATCACTGGCGAAAACAGAACCTTAAAGAATGCACATAGACTGTCGGTGACCGATGATGGGCGTGGTTCTGTGATTGGGAATATCACTAGCGAAAACGGCACCTTAAAGAACCAAGTAGACTGTCGATGACCTATGACAGGTGTGGTTCGGTGATTGAGAATATCACTGGTGAAAACGGCGCCTTAAAGAATGCACGTAGACTATTTGTTACCCACATCACTTGGCGAAAACGATGCTTGAGAGACTTATATGTCTCCGTGACTCAATATACTAGTGAAAGTCATGTCACCTTGGCAAAAACGATGTTCGAGAGCATTAATGGAGCTCTGTGACTGAGTGTACAATTAAAGGTTATATAGTGGGATGTAGATGACCTAGAAGATGTCCGATTGACATGTAATCGATTAGGTCGATTGATCAATTGTTTAATTTGATGTCATGATTTGATTGATTGCTTGATGCAAGATATGAGGCATATGTGTGTAACATTGAATTGCAGGTTGGGACTGATTCCATGATATGTCTTTTGACTCGTGTTGTGCTAAGGTAACCATGTGGTGTATTGGTTTACTAATCGAGTCTTAGTGGGATAGAACTTGTTGAGACGCGGTCTCAATGGTTATTGTATAACCATTTTAGGCCCGCAAATGAGCCTAAGGAGGAGGAACTAGAAGAGGACGATGAGCCAGAAAAAGATGAAGAGCTTGAGGGAAACGAGCTTAGTGAAGAAGAGTCAGAAGAGGATCAAGATGATCCTGAGCACGACCCGGATGAGGATTGAGATCTCATCCTCTTTTGTGAACCTTGTATATGTGTGGATAGAGTGAGACTACAAAGTTGTGAATAGTTTTGTGAAGTACTTTAAGTTATGCTCTGTATAAAAGTATGGTTATGGATTTCAATATGAAAAATATGGCCTTACTTTTCTATTTGATTGTTTTTATTGTATGGGGATTATAACTGCTTCCTTATGTGCTATTAAAAATGAAAAGGGTCCGTGATACATAGTCCTGGGATATTGCATTTCAAAATTGACCAATCAGAAGGATGCATGTGTGCCCGAGGATCGGGGCATGACATCCCCTTTTTGTTGTATCAGAGTGAAGTTCAAGATTGAAGTGATAAGGAGCGTTGACCATGGGATAATTGGTAGGAAAGGCCTTTAAATTCATGCTGGTGCATGTATGTGTTAGCTGGATGCTAGAATTGCTTGTTGTTTGAATCGTTCCATTTCTAATTCGGTGTTGAATTGGAAACAGGTGTTAGTTGATTAAAGCTACACCATGAGCGATCGTGAGCCGAGAACTCTTGCTAGGAGGGCCAGTAGGGCCATGACTCGGTGTAGAATGCTGACCAGGGTCAATGCCCAAGGAGGCCGTGGTAAAGCACCAACTGTGGCTAGCGCTAGTGGTGAAGCACCACCTTCTGTTGGTGCTGGGGTAGTAGCCCCTGATGATCCCAGGTTCAATGGGATCATTCGTGTATTGGAAGCGATGGGTACAAGATTAGATCAATAAGTTGCTACAGTTGAAGCCACCGCTATTGTTGCCGTCATTAAGGCCGCCCTTGCTGCTGCACTTGCTGTTGCTCCAGCCACCGCAAATGTTGACGGTCCACCGAGGATTGTGGTCGCTGCAAGATCAATCCATAAACTGGTAGAGCAATTCCTAAAATTGAATCCATCGTTGTTCACCGGGATAGGAGATCCCGAAGCTGTCACTTCATGGGTTCAGAAGCTTGAGAAAGCGTTTGCACTGTTGATGTGCAACGAGACTAAGAAAGTAGTCTTGGCAATTTACTAGCTAGAGGGAGTTGCGAACACTTGGTGGATGACTACCCATGAAACTATCTTCCAAGAAGGCGTTGTCCAGGAGTGGAATACTTTCCTTGAAGCCTTCAATGACAAGTGCTTCTCTGAGATTGCCAGAGAGGTGAAGATGGAAGAATTCCTACATCTTCACCAGGGTTCTGAAACTATTGATGAGTATGAGGCGAAGTTTGCTAAGTTTCGTGATATGCCCTTGAACTAATAGAAAACCTAGCAAATAAAGTGAGGAGGTTTAAGGATGGGTTCAGACCAGACTTGAGGAGTATACCAGTCTCCCTAGACTTGATGAGTTATAACAACATATATTGGAGAGCCTAGAAAATTGAGAAAGACCAGAATGAGAGAGCTGCCTTATGTGGATCGAGGTTTAGCTCTCATTGAGAGAATATCTGCCAAGGGAAGAGACCCATGTTTGGAGACAAATCCAATGCTCCACCTTTCAAGTGGAGTGGATTCAGTAGGCCAATGCCTAATAGGGTTAATTCATGTCACTTGTGTGGAAGGCAACATGGGTCAACTCCGTGCCCCGCCAAGTGAGCATGTTTCGAATGTGGCCAATAGGGTCACATTATAAGGAATTGTCCAAGGAAGTAGAGAGGACAACCTTAGTTGCCATCAACACCATCGATGAGATAGATTAGAGGGTATGCACCTCAGAATGCACCGCAAGGAGGTCAACTGAGACCACCGGTTTAGGGCACAGTGTACACCATCACCGGAAGACTGGATAAAGGAAAAGCACCACAAATAGAACACCACTAAGATAACGAAAGAAATAGGAATGGACCGACTAAGCACCGAGCAAAGGAAGAATGTTTTTGAGGTGTTTTTATCAGAGTAGTGCATTAGGATTTTGAGTGAAGGTTGTAAAATTTCTATTGTTGTAATAAAGTGGTAGAAAGATGAATCTTTGACTATAGTTGTACTTGATGGGTTTGCCTATGTATAACTTTGATACCATATGTAAAAGGGTTTAGCTCGAGGAGCTTTTGTGGTAATGAATTGTTGTTTTCAATGCGATATGTTTAATCTGTCGATAGAGGAAATTTCAAATTTATCATAAGTTGAGGAGGACCCTCAATTTCCCTAATCTAATTGCAAGAGATAACAAGTTTGTTAGATGGGGGTTGTCAAGGTTACCTGACAACTATCGTGGATACGAGAGTTGTGGAGCTGAGAAAAGGAAGACATTCCTAAGTCAGCATTTTGTACTCGTTACTATCACTATAAATTCACAGTGATGCCATTCGAGTTGACGAATGCCCCAGCTGCCTTCATGGATTTGATGAACGGGGTATTCAAGGAAAATCTGGATTAGTTTGTGATCATGTTCATCAAGGATATTCTAATGTATTTGAGTAGTGCTGATGAGCACGATGATCTATGGATTGGATGCTAAGTTTAGCAAATGCGAGTTGGGTTGACTCATGTCGTGTTCTTAGATCACGTGATTTTAGGCGAAGGAATCTCCGAGGACCCAAGTAAGAATGAAGCAATGATCAATTGGCCAAGACCGACGATAGTGACAGAAATCAGAAGTTTTCTAGATTTGGCAGGTTATTACAATTGGTTTGGGGAAGGGTTCTCATCTTCAGCGTTGCCACTGACAAAATTTTAAAGAAAGAAGAGAAATTTGTGTGAACAGACAAGTGCGAGACTTGTTTCCAAGAGCTTAAGGAAAAGCTAACTATTGCATTTGTGCTGATGATTCCATTTGATCCTGAAGGATATGAAATCTATAGTGGTGCGTCGTTCAGAAGACTAGGTGGCGTGCTAATGCAACATGGTAAGAGTGTTGCATACGCATTCCGCTAGTTGAGACCTCATGAATTGAACTACCAAACGCGTGACTTGGAACTCACAGCATAAATTTTTCGTACTAAAGACTTAGAGGTGTTAGTCGTGTGGAGAAAGATTATGGACCTTCACTGATCAACAAAGTCTCTAGTATTTATTCTTTTAGAAGGAATTGAATGTGAGATAGCACTGTGAATTAGAACTTTTGAAGGATTAGGTGTGATATTTTGTATCACCTTGGGAAGATGAATTAAGTCACATATGTGCTGAGTTAGGAGTCTTCAGTTGCACATATGCTGGTTAAAGAATGGACCTTACTTGAGAAAGTTCGAGGTTTGATTTTCACTTTTGAGATGGGCTACCTTCCAAATCTTATAGCCGCTCTCAGAATTGAGCCGGATACTCAGATTAGAATTAAGGCACAAATTTGTAAGTTGGGATGCTTGTTACAAACATTTAAGACCCCAAAATAGAGATAGGAGCATATCACGATGGATTTTGTGATTGGACTACCAAGGAGTCAGCGAGGAAATGATTCAATTTGGGTAGTAGTTGATAGACTGACAAAGTCGGCTCACTTCATTGCTATTCCAAAGGATCTCAGTTTGGATAGGCATGCAAACTTGTACGTGCACCAGGTGGTTCGTATGCATGGAGTGCCGGCTATAATAATCTCAGATCGAGACCCGAGGTTTACTGTAGCTTTTTGGAAGAGCTCGCAGAGTGCTCTAGGTACAAAGCTTCAGTACAGTACGGCATATCATCCTTAGATGGATGGCTAGTCTGAGAGGACAATTCAGGCTCTCGAGGACTTGCTGAGAGCTTGCGTACTTGACTTCAAGGGAAGTTGGGAAGATGAACTTCATTTAGTAGAATTTGTTACAACAATAGTTATCAGCAGAGCATTAAGATGGCTCCATTTGAAGCATTATATGGTAGAGCGTGCAGAACTCTAGTGTGTTGGGATGAGATTAGAGAAAGAAAGATCACAAGCCTAGAGTCAGTTTAGCAGTCAATGATTGCAGTTGTTGTAATTAGAATTAGATTATATAGCGCTCAAAGTGTGGCACCCCCCCGACAAACGGCCCTTGATCCGTTAGGGTCGCCACATTCCACTTGCCTTTTACTTGTCCTAATAACGTGCCACTCTGATACCATTGAATTATAGTGGGTCCATATGTCCTGGGGTTTATATTATCTTAATTGGTCCTAGCGTAGTTCATATAACGGAAGCATATTCAACATCTCCCTAACCCATACTCAAACTAAATAATACAATGCAATGCACACTAGCCACACATTTTTTTTTTTTTCATATATAAGTTAGAGCCAAACCACTTTATTTACATAACTTTGATGGACATCACGAGTCGGTACATCAAAAGGCCAAGGCTTTACTAAGCTCGGCTATAACCCAAAAGTACCCGACTCCACATCAGCCATGTACACTGATCCATCATCCAGTGTCGGCTATCCAAAAAGTGTCATTCGCTACCAGTCACATGCGTAATCACACCCAGCCCGATGCATCGGCTGGTGGTGGTAGCATCCCCATCATAACCCCATCTTGGCGGACATGCACGGACAGGAACTCCTAGACTACAAGGCCATCAGGTAGACCCATGTCATACATAACTAAAACTCGAACATGGAGGAACACCAGACCACGAGCACCAACACAAGAATGCTATGAACACTCAACCTCAACGTCGAACGGTAAGCCATAGAAAGTACCACACGTGACCGGTAATAGAGGCATCTCCTAATCTGAAATGTTAGTCCCCAAAGGGGTGAGTACAACCACTCATCAGTAAAAGATCCATCAAACTACACAATGCATCACACAAGACAACCACAATTTCATGTGAAATGCACATATCATCCATGCAATCATGCATATATTTCCATGAGATTCATTCATTAAGGCAATTTATGTTCCATGCCATATGCACATACATGCGCATGATTCATATCATCCATACCATCATGTATATGTCCCCATGAGATCCATTCAACGCCTTCATGATCGCATTCTCAATGTCACATAGTATCAACTCAATTTCATATGCAAAATATGCATCATGCCATATGCACACACACACGCATGATTCATTTCCCATTTTGATATTCAAAAGGATCTCATTTTTCTCTAGGGATCAATTTTTTTGCATGTTTCATAACTCTCACACCCAACTTGGCATCGCGAGACCTCCGGCACACAGAACTCCGGGCATCCAGCACACACCTTCGGGCATCCCACACCCCAACTGGCGTCATGAGGCCATCCGACACACACCTTCGGGCATCTTGAAACTCCTGAGGCATCCGGCATACACCTCGGGCACCCAGCACACACCTCCGGGCATCCTCAACACTCCGAGGCATTGTCGACTCAAGGGTCCGACAATATCATCAACATCACAATGTATATTCACATATATGTCTCACTTTCAAAATAGCATTTGATGCAATAATGTCAAAGGTTTCAATCAAATTTTTATGTCATATGATATGCTAAATGTCACCACATATGCTGTGTAAACAACAACTCAAGACATTTCATCTTACCAAGCAATTTCATTTGTTCTTAAAATAAAACAGTTTCTCGGATAAAACAGAATGCACTTCTTTATTTAAAATTCTGGAAAAATTGGTAAAAAATCTTAATAAATTCTGAAAATTTAACATGTTATAAATGAGATCTAGAGAAAATGGTTTCATGAAGAACACAATGTCAAAAGAACTTCGTATGAGTCGCTATGGTCCATGCATCACAGCCTTAAAATTTAAAACATCACCATTACACAGTTTTATTCACAAATTCGGTATAAACCCTAAATCAACTCAAAAAATTCTGAAATTTTGATATGTTATAGAAAAAACATATAGGTAAAATTTTCGTGAAGAACTCGAAGTCATATTCATAACATATCAAAAGCTATAACCACCATAACTCTCCTTAACCCTCGGTAACGATTTCCAGATTTAACAATTTCAAAGAAAAATCGTTTCACCGACCAATAATCATTAATTTCTTCTCAAATTTTAGTATGTTACTCCTCAAGATGTCATCTACCACTTTAATCAAGGACACAAAGTCAAATTTCGATTAGATAATTACAGAAAATTCACGGAGTCGCCAAAGGTCAAGCTGTTTTTCCATGAAACAGTTTACTAGCTTAAAGAACTACTCCTATACCTTCTAATTCTAGCATCCAGCAACATAACTCAATCATCTCCAAAGTCTATTACACTTCACACACAATCACAACAAGCAAAGTGTAGATCAACGGACTCTCACTTGCCTTAAGTTCATGAAATCACAACAAGCAAAAACAACAACTTGGGGCTTCGGGCACGGCTCGATCGATGGTAGAGCTAGGCGGCGTTGACGGTGGCAGCAGGCGCATGCACGGCGGGGTTGGTCTCCTTCTTCCCTCACCGAAGCACCCTCATAAACTCTCCCTCTCTCTCGGCTTTCTCTCTTTCTCTCTCTCTCGCGAACACTCCCTTGCTCACTCCGCCCCTTCTCTTTTCTTTTTTCTTTCATGATTAGCTAGTAATCATTAGCTTTGCATGCAAGAGACACTTGTAGAATCCCTCTTGCCACTTGTCATTCTTCATGCAAAGATGATGGGCCTCAATGGGCCGGGCTTGGTCGACCGAATGGGGGAATGGTGGGCTGCTGTTTTAGGCTGGTTTGGCCTTAAATGTCTAGCCCACACTTGCTCATAACAATCCACCTTAATCCCCACTTATAATTACTTAATTTCAAATATTCACATGGCCATAAAATTTTGCAATATTAATCGATAGAAATTCGACTTATATAGTACACACGGCCAAGAATAAAAAAAATTCTTTATCAATTCATCCTTTAGTACAATCCTTGATCACACATGGACATAGGACACATTTCCAACAAACAATTGTCCATTAAAAGCTCGGCCTTGCTTAATTGTAATCCATTGGTCTAATGACTATAACATAGTCCGATGGCACTTTCGATACCTTTTTATAGGTTGCAGTGTATCTGGTCACCATTTAAGTCCATCAAATCTCAGGTGTCTCGGAA
Source organism: Eucalyptus lansdowneana (assembly GCA_017140395.1). Taxonomy (NCBI): domain Eukaryota; kingdom Viridiplantae; phylum Streptophyta; class Magnoliopsida; order Myrtales; family Myrtaceae; genus Eucalyptus; species Eucalyptus lansdowneana. The sequence goes on along the minus strand of CM029487.1, from coordinate 84,576 downwards.
TACTTCACCAGAATCATCGTCTCCAAGATCTAGTCGATTTACCAAGCTATATTTGTTATTTTCGCTTCAAATTTGAGTATGTTGTAGTTTGAGGTGTTACCTACAACTTTCATGAAGACATCTAAGTCAAATTTTCAACAAAAGTCAACATGCAATCAAGAATCCAACAAGAAGTCGGTGAAAACTTCACAGATCTAGGGTCTCCGTAAAATAGAACTTTAACCCCTCATATATCCATCATTTTCCACGAAATTTTAGTATGTTATAGTAAAGACGTTATCTACAACTTCCATGAAGACATCGAAGCCAAAATCGGACTCCAAACACACATGCAAGCTCAAACAAGTTACTGACGGCACTTGAAGCACCTAAAATCTAACATGCAATCAACAACAAACATGCAAGAGAAGTTAGGAGGACTCCACTTGCCTCTAGGATGAACGACGACGACGGCGTATCTAGGGATTGTTATGAACATTGCCTCAACCATGGCCAATGCATGGCCTTCCCCCCTTGCCACTTGTCCAATTGAATTTTAGGGGATTGTTATGAAATTTTAGGATGCCACATAGAGCTGCCAGAAAAGTTGTATCATTGAGTATTGAAGGCCCTTAGAGTTCCAAATTGGTGATTACATCTTTCTGGAAGTGTCACCAATGAGGGATACCTTGCGCTTCAGCGAGGAGGGGAAAAACTGAAACTAAGGTACATAGGTTCCTTTGAGATTCTGAAAAGAATCAGGATCCTAACGTATCGTCTTGTGTTGTCACCAAGGTAGGCGCAAGTGCATGACGTCTTTCACATGTTGAGGTTGAGGACGTATGAGCTTGACTCGACCCACGTGCTAAATCTTGAAGAATTAGACGTGGACGACGAGTGTCGTACGTGGAAAGCCTAGTTTAGATCGTGAATCAGAAAGATCGGATTCGGTGAACCAAGATAGTCCCTTTGGTCAAAGTGGTCTGACAACATCACGGGATTGAAGAAGCAACCAGGGAAAGTGAGACTCGATGAGATGACGATACCCCGCCTTTTTGTTTAAGGATTGGTAAAGGTTTAAATTTCAAGGACAAAATTTTTATAAGAGGGGAAGAGTTGTGACATCCAAGATGTTTAGTCCTGTTTTCTACTGAATAAAATGGTCATTTCATTCTCGCGCCTATAGGGCTGTTCTCAGATTTGATCACTCTTGAGATAACTAGACTATCTAGGAAAGCCATTAAGGAATTTTAATGCAATAGACTTGAGAATTCGACTAGAAATCGAACTCTCGACAGTACTCATTTGCTGAGATCATTATGACATAGATATAAATCAATTAGAGATCAGAGATAGGTTGGTTCCACCAAGATGAGTGGTTAAACGTGGGTGATCCCACTAAATTGCAAAATTCTCATCGACTGGCACTAGTTTGATTTTTCTATCGTTTGGGTATCTTGTATTCGTATTTGAATCCTCGAGATTTTCATGACAACTGAGAGTCGCCATTGTATCAAGTGGGTTCATTGTGGCTCGAAGAAAATTGGCCACGGGTCATTTACACTAAAAATCTCTTAAAACTACTCGGTAATTTAGGTCACGCTAAAACATGCGTCGAATGAAAATTAACCGTGAATTCAAGTCCGATTTCAGAAATTGAAGATTCCATCATGTCACAATGAATTCTAGGAACGTCGACTCAGTGTTAGAAGATTTTTCAGAGATTCTGAGATTTTTACGGAAAATTGATTCAGACGTCACGGAAAATTAACGGAAATTCTAATTGGCCGAATTGAAGAGATTTTCGACTTACAAACCGAGCTATATGGCGAAGGGGACTTGCAAAAATTATGTGGATTTTTCTACACCAAAATTGGTCTTTGAATTTGGGAATTTGTTGAAGAAATTGAAGACTAAAATATGAAATTCGGAGCCTAGGATGAGAGGGTACATTAATTGCATCAAAATTTGGGTAATTGATGGAAATTATATTGGGAAAGTATTAGGGGATTGGTATTCAATGGAGGGGATAAATCCATTGACTTTACCCCTTAATCCTAATTTTTTTCATAAAGCAAAACCAGCTAGCCTCCCGCGGTTGTCTCTTGCTCCCTCTGTCTCTATCTATTCCTCTCTCCTTCACAACCTTGGTCTTTTGCTTTTCTTTTAAAATTTTCTTTCCTCTCTTGGATGAGCTATTCCGGCTCTCCTTCGTTTCCCTCCTTCGGACAACCCATATTCCACTGAGTTCCCCCGTTGAATACATCCAACGCTTGCTACTCTTTCATTTGACCACATATCCTCACGCCAGCTACCCCACTTCACCGAAGCAGCGCCACCCCACACTTGGCCCAACTTTCCTTCATGTCTTCATCCAGCTGCTGCGAGACTAGCATCTCCCCCAAAGCCACACGTCTTCAACAGCGCAGCAACAATGCTCGCGTCGCCCTCCATTTTCCATTGTGTGCGCCAGTCAACGCTCAACTTCAGCATCTTCGTTTTGTCTGCGACGCCTGCCCCATCCACGCGTGCACGCCGTCCACGATGCCACCAACTTTCATTTCCCTTGCTACTTCCTTTGTTCAGCCCAGCAGCAACGCACGAAGCCCAGCTTCACCTATTCCTTGGCCTAGCAGTCTTCAAAAGTCCAGCAGCCCAAGTCTTTAGCCATCTCAGCTCAAGTGAGCCCAGAAGCTTCGTGAAGGTCAGTCAAACAGCCCACAAATTGAAGCCCACAAAATTGCAGCTCCAATTTAGTCTCGTGGGCCCAGTGAATTAAGTCCATTCAGCCCACGATTTGAAGCCCAAGTGAGATCAGCCTAGAAATTCAGCAAGCCCAAGTCCAAGTCTAAGCTTAGAAATTTATGTGGGCTTGCAAGGTTTTTGGGCCCGATCCGAGTGTCTGCCGACGCTGTCGAAAACTTGGATTTCGGCCATCGTTGCATCATCGTCGAGGTGTTCCAGTCTTCACTTTGCACAAGTGAATAATCTCACTAATCCTTTCTTAGTAGACTAATTATGCTTAAGGATTGATTAATGTTAATTAAGTAGGATTAGGTGGTTAGATTAGAGTAGATTAGTGATTATTAATTAATTGTGATGCATATTAGACATTTTGGATTATGCAATTAGCAAGTGAATATAGTCTACTATTTATTGAATGTATCTCGGGATTTTTCCCGACCCTTATTGGGATTCAATTAGACAATATGGGCCTAAATTGGACATTTAGTAATTAATTATTAATTTTCGAAATGAATGAATGAATTATTTATTTTTTTGAAAATTTAACTTGGATGGCCAGTGATTGGAATTTCATGCTGATCGTCGTGGTGTAGTCCGTTTATTTATTTTAAGTCTATGTTGTGTGGAATTTAATTAATTGTGCAATTTGAAGAATTATTCATAAATTGATTGGAATTGAATGGAAATTGAGTGATTGACTGGTAAATGGCTGAATATATTCATTTTAATGCCAATAATGTGTTGATGGGATAAAGTAGAGAGAATTACAAGAATGAAATGGGAATTTTCTTAGCTAAAACCGTCAGGTATGACGAGCATGGTTCGGTGATTAAGGATATTACTAGCGAAAATGACGCCTTAAAGAACGTACGTAGATTATCTATGACTTGTGGTAGGCATAGTTCGGTGATGGGGAATATCATTGCTGAAAACGGCGTCTTAAAGAATGCACGTAGACTGTTGGTGACCTATGACAGGCGTTGTTCGGTGATTGGGAATATCACTAGCGAAAATGGCGCCTTAAAGAATGCACGTAGACTATTTGTTAGCCACGTCACTTGGTGAAAACGATGCCCAAGAGACTTATATGTCTTTGTGACTCGATATACTAGTGAAAGTCATGTCACCTTGGTGAAAACAATGCCCGAGAGCATTAATGGAGCTTTGTGACTGAGTGTACAATTGGAGGTTATATAGTGGGATGTAAATGGCCTAGAAGAGGTCGGACTGACATGTAATCGGTTAGGTCGATTGATCAATGATTTGATCTTATGCCGTGATTTGATTGATTGCTTGATGCAAGATATGAGGCATATGTGTATAACCTTGAATTGCAGGTTGGGACTGATGCCAAGGTATGTCTTTGACTCGTGCTGTTCTTAGGTATTCATGTGGTGTATTGGTTTCTAATCGAGTCTTAGTGGGGTAGAACTTGCTGAGATGTAGTTTCAATGGTTATTGTATAACCATTTCAGGCCTATAGATGAGCCTGAGGAGGAGGAACCATAAGAGGACGATGGGCTAGAAAAAGATGAAGAGCTTGAGGGAAATGAGTATAATGAAGAAGTGTTAGAAGAGGATCAGGATGATCCTAAGCATGACTTGGATAAGGATTGAGATCCCATCCTCTTTTGTGAACCTTGTATATATGTGGATAGAGTGGAACTAAAAAGTTGCGGATAGTTTTGTGAAGTACTTTAAGTTATGCTCTGTATAAAAGTATGGTTGTGGATTTCAATATGAAAAATATGGCATTGCTTTTCTATCCCATTGTTTTTATTGTCTGGGGATTATAACTACTTCCGCATGTGCTATTAAAAATGAAAAATGGTCGGCTATACATAGTCCTAGGATATCGCATTCTAAAATTGACCAAGTAGAATGATGTGTGTGTGCCCGAGGATCGGGGCGTGACAGGGGGCACGGTGGCGAGTGGTGGGCCTGGTGACGATGGGAAGGGCGTTTGACAGCTAGGGGAGGGGCTGCTTGTCTTTCTTTGCAACTCATGAGCTTCAAAGCTCTTTGAAAATGGAGAAAGTAGGCTGGAGGAAGGAGAAAGAGGACAACACAAGCTTGGAGGGGGCTACTTTGCTTCTATCTCACCCTTTGTCCCCTTGGTAAGACCCCACTAGATGGCCTGGCTTCCTCAACACATTTTGCAGCCACCAAGTTTCCTTAGGAAGGCAAGGAAGTGGTCGAAAGGTTGAGGACCATGGGGGCTACGAATTTTGAAGCATTTTCCCCTAAATCCACTTCAAATTCCTCTTGAATTAATTCAATTCGGCCCCCATAAATCCAACTAAGATGCCCTCGACCAAATTGAAAATTTTCTTCACTAATAGAACAAACTTGCATCCCAAACACGAGATAAAAAACGATCTCCTGAATTTTTCGGTAAAAAACGGCCCTATAATGAATTTCTACCAAAAATCTCGGTTTACGGAAAAATCTTTGGAGGATGAGTTGACATTCCTAAAATAAATCGTGACAAGAAAGAACTTTCAATTTCTAAAATCATATTCAAATTCGTGGTTAATTTCAATCTGGCGCGATTTTAGCGTGACGTAACCTATCGGGTAGCTTTTAGAAATTTTGAATACAATTAACCCATGGTCGATTATTTTCTAACCACATTGAATATCTTTGACATAATGGCGACTCTCAATTGTTGTGAAAATCTCGAGATTTCAATTATGGACACAAGTGCCAAAACGACAGAAAAATCGGTATAGTGCCTATTGATGAGAATTTTACAATATGGTGGAATCACCCACTTTTTAATCACCATTCTCAGTCGAATTGACCTATCTCTTATCTGTAATCGATTTTTAACTATGCCATAATGATCTTTGCAAATGAGCACGGTCAAGTAGTCGATTCATGGTTGAATTCTCAAGTCTATTGTGTTAAAATCTCTTAACAGGTGCACCTAAAAAGCTTGATTCATTCAAATGAGTGATCAGCTCGGAGAATAGAACTATAGGCACGTTGATGAAAAACCCGATTCATTCAAATGAAAACATAGCTTGAAATTCAGGATGTCACAACTCTCCCCTTCTTATAAACATTTCATTCTTGAAATTTAAACAATTAGAATCCGTTAAACAAAAAGGTAGGGGTACACTTGTCTCATTGAATGTTCATTTTCCTAAGCTCATACAAACAAGCTTACTTGAGTTATTTGTTGTAAAACCTTCAGGCTACACCATATAAACCTCCTTATCAAGGTCTCCATTTAGAAAAGCAGTCTTAACATCCATCTGGTGTAACTCCATATTAAAATGAGCTACCAATGCCAAGATCACTCTAAAAGAATCTTTAGAAGAAACTGGAGAAAATGTTGCTTCATAATCTATTCCTTTTCTTTGAGTGAAACCCTTAGTTACCAGTCTGGTTTTAAACTTTTCAATCTTTCCTTTAGTATCCCTTTTAGTCTTGAATACCCATTTGCAGCCAATAGGTTTAAAACATTCAGGTAATTCAACAAGCTCCCAAACACCATTGTGTTTCATAGATTGCATCTCATTTTTCATCGCATTTAGCCACAAATCTAATTGAGGACATAAGATGGCATCCGTATAAGTTACCGGATCAACAATACAACCAATATCATAATCATGTTCTCCTAGGTAGACAACATAGTCTGGTGGTATAGCTAAACGTCTTTCCTTAATTGATCTTATGAGTGGAGCTACTTCAACCTCATTCTAAATTTGAGGAGCTTGAGGAATTTCATCAGGAACTGTCTCAAAAATAGGATCCTGGGCCACAACAGGCTCAGTTTGTGGCGTAAGAGGCTCCATAATTGTCTGCAGAGGATGAGACAGGGATATAGTAATCCCCACCATACTATCATCTTCGATAGTTTGTGAGCAACTACCCTTTTCAGCTACATCAAATTCCAGAAATTTTGCAGTATGAGATTCCACAATTCTTGTACCTCCATTAGGGTTATAAAACCGATACCCCTTTGAATGATCTAGGTAAGACACGAAGTAATATCGAGTAGTTTTGGAATCCAGCTTACTCAATGTTGGATTATATAACTTCACTTCTGCTGGACATCCTCAAACTTTAAGATGATTCAAGCTAGGTTTACATCTAGTCCATAACTCAAAAGGGGTCAATGGAGCTGCTTTAGTAGGAACACGATTTAGAATATAAAGAAATGTTTTCAAAGCTTCACCCCACATAAAATTAGGTAAATTGGTCCTACTAATCATACTTCTCATCATGTCCATAAGAGTACGATTACGCCTTTCAGCTACACTATTTTGTTTAGGGCTTCTGGGCATAGTAAACTGACCTATTATCCCATAATCCTCTAAATATTTAGCAAACCGCCCTTTAAATTGTCCAGCCTAACCGTGTCTACCAAAATACTCACCACCACGATCAGATTTGACAATCTTTATAACTTTTCCCAACTGTTTCTCCACTTCAGTCCAAAAAATCTTGAATTTGTCAAGAGACTCAGACTTTTCTTTAATCAAGTATAAGTATCCATATCGGGAATAGTCGTCAATAAATTGGTATAATTAGACATTACTAGAAATAATTGTAAAAGCAGTCCTAAACCTATTGTAAGTTTAGATTAAGATTAGCCTATTATAGGTCAAAAGTACACAAAATCTGTTTTTTTATATTTTAAATATTTTTTATGTGTTATGATGAAAGATATTCCAATATCATGAAGTTTCCTCCTCCTTTTTTTTTTTAAAAATTTAAGGTAATATTATTCTATCCAAGATCAACACTATTTTTTGTGGCATTATGTCCCTTCTAATCTTAAAATTCATGGATTTCAAGACTCATGTCAAAGCTTAGACGCAGCTTATTTAAATCTCCCAAAATAGGACAAGATTGAGAGACAACATATGAGATGATTCAAGTAGCAATGTTCAACAACAGATTGTTCCTAGTCTTCTAGATCACTCAAACGCAACTCTTGCAACTCCCAATTAACGAAAATTTGTAATTCCCATGGTACTTTTTCTTATACACATTGCATTGTTTGTGCATTTATATGTAAAAAAATGCTAAATTTGATACGCTACTATCATAGTGGATGCTTGAAATGATGAATCATAGGGTGAATTGCATTTCTCTACAATGTGTTTGGAGAGAGAATTCTCAAGAACATTTCTATTGCTCAATTCTTAAATTATTGGGGTGGGCAACCTATTTATATTTGAGTCCCTCACTTTACAACCGTTGATTCCCTTTTGACATACCATGTGTTGTTATCTGATGTGTTTATAGGATGCATGAACCACAAGTTGAACCCAGATGCTTCAAAAACTTGACATATGTAATAATCCAAATGTAGGCTAAACCAACAAAAACATAGGCTTTGCAGAAGTGCAAGTAGAGCAATTAAACAATTGTGCAGTCTAATGCCAATGGTGTGTACTAAAACAATTATTCATGCGACATTATAATTATTCACACACGCCTATAGTGGTGATGCGAATATGTGAAATCACCTCCTAATATGCAAAGCATATGTTAAATCAAGCAAAGAAATGATTTAGAAAACATTTTCCAAAAAATAAGTACTTATATCATTTAAAAAAATTAGTGTGCAGTCTAAATGTCAATGATCGTTACTTAGTAAAAGACCATTGGGCATCATGTTTATAACATGGATTTACTTTCTATTCATTTTGCCAAAAATGAGTGATTTGAAAAATATTTTCCAAAAAATAATTGCTTACATCACTTACAAAAATAAATTAATAGAAAATTTTTCATCACTCATGAAAATAATTAGGCATAGATTGTCATCAATGATGAAAACAATATAAGTACTTATTTTTCAAAAAATGTTTTCCAAATCACTTATTTCGGTGAAACAAACGGACCCAGCCTAATTTCTTTGCTTAATTCAATCATATTCTTTGCATATTAGGATGTGATTTCACAAATTCGCATCACGGCTGTAGGTGTAAACAATCATTTATTTTTGTAAGCGATTTAAACAATTATTTTTTGGAAAATAATTTTCAAATAAATCATTTTTTGCAAAATGAGTGGAAAGTAAACCCATGTTATAAACATGACGCCCAATGATCTTTTACTAAATAACAATCCTCAAGAAAATTGCAAGCTATCAGGAAGCAATAGAGAAAAACACCTGGTGTTTAAGAGTCCCCATATGGTCATGATCCTCTGTCAATTAGATTATGCCAATCCTCAATTGCTGTTTTTATCATTCAATTTAATTCAATCATGTAGGAGTCGGTTTAGAATTCAATTAGAATTTAGGCAGCCCTTTCATGCTCGGGGATACTAAATGAGGCAAGTCTATGAATATTAAGACCATTGAAGGCTATGTTGAAAGTTTGACTAGATTGATGGGAAAATTGTTACGAAATTGCATGTCGATTCCAAAAAAATAACGCTCACAAACAATTCACCAAGAAAAACATAATAACAAAATAACAGAATTAGAAGAAGACGCTAGAAAATTTGTTAATGAAGTTCACTCAAACTTGGGCTACGTCTTTGTGCAGAGGCATTCTGTGCATCCATTAAACTTAAAAAAGAATTGGAATACAACAATGATCTTCTCTCAAGATCAAGGCACAAAAAGATTGGAAACCCTCATAAAGAAAGAAGTGATATTCTCTCAAGATCAGGGCACAAAAAGATCCTCTCTCACTTTTTTCTTTTATCTTTTTCTTGCCTCTCTATTTTCTTTTTCAGCATTTTGACAGCTAGCGTCTTGTCATCATTAATATAAAGGTGTAGCTTTTAACCTAAAAAAAAATCTAATAAAAAAGACAAAAAAACACTTAAAAATATTTGGCTTCATATATGACAATCTCCCACTTGAAGACAAATATACCCAAGCACTAAGCAACTTTGCATCCATCTTTTTCAAAAGCTAGTACTTGAAAAACTTGTACCTTTACGATACTCCTCATCAATCAATATGGAGTATTACCAATGGTAGTAGT
>CM029487.1:32500-74790 GCA_017140395.1 Eucalyptus lansdowneana | reverse complement strand
GAAATTACTGAAAATGAATTTTTAATGGAACATAAGGGAATTTTCATGCCGAGTCTCCGTTTCCTCGATTTCATCTCACTTTCTCGGTATCGAGATCTCGAAATATTAAATTGGACCGAAATAATGCTTTTTGAAGCCCAGCTTATTCATGCAATTTTTGCTCTTGGGGTCTCGTAGTGAAAATACAAAAAATGAATTTTTAATGAAACATAAGGGAATTTTCTAGGTGACTCTCCGTTTCTGATTTTAGCCTACTTTATAGCTATTGGGATCTCCGAAATATTAAATCGGATTGTAATAATTCTTTTGAGCCAGCTTATCACGCAATTTCCCCCTGTCGGAGGTTGGCATTGAAAATACTGAAAATGAATTTTTAATGGAACATAAGGGAGTTTTCTATGCCGAAGTCTCCGTGTCCTCATTTCATCACACTTTCTCAATATCGAGATCTCAAAATATTAAATCAGACCGAAATTATACTTTTTGATTGCTTTTGCACGCAGTTTCTGCCTCTCGGGTTTGGAGTGAAATTACCAAAAATACAAGACAATCTCTCTCTCTCTCTCTCTCTCTCTCTCTCTCTCTCTCTCTCTCTCTCTCTCTCTCTCATGAATCACGAGCACTTATAGCACGCATATACTTGGACAACCCTCTTTGTTCCCCCCTCCCACACACACACTCTACCAACCTTAAAGTGGTGGGAGAGAGGAAGGAAAAGATGGGACAAGACATCCTTCCACACAATCAAAGATTTTGTCTCCCATTTCAAAATCCCCCACCTCTAACTTTTCACCTCCTTTTTATTATATGGAGAGCAACCCCCATTAACTCAGCAAAAGACCAAGTCTCTCTCTCTCTCTCTCTTTGCCACTAAGGACTTGATGTTTTCGAGTGAGGCCAATCCCTCTCATATTTGAAAAGCTTTCACTAGTGAATGCATTTCTTGAATTATTTTTGTTAATCATTAGTGAGCCTACCTTTGAGTACATGATTGTCACTCAAAATACATTGATAACCTCATGAATCGAGTAAAGGTAATTAGAGGTGAATGCGAAATTTGGGCTGATAGTCCAAATATAAATTTGTTAAAGTTTGATATAATAAAGAGTCGAACCTATTCATATTCATGTCCATTCTTACACCTAATCTATAAGTGCTCGTGATTCCTAGAGGCAGCGGCAACGCACCAGAGAATGCAGTGGATCTGAGCTCGCTGGACACAAACGACAAATCGGAGCCGCCAACGGGGACTCCTGGAGGGGACAGCAGAGGCGGCGCAGTGGAGAATGCAGCGGATTGGGAGCAAAGGTGAGAGAGTGAATTTTGAAAAGAAGAAAAGAGAGACTGCGTCTTCTTCGTTCCTCACGAGAGGGAGACCCAACAATTTGAAATATTAAGAGAATTTTCAGATCTTTCCCCATGCAACCACCCATTGACGTGGCTCCACGTGTCACTCACCGGGTGGAGAGGGACTATGCTCACGTGGTGGAGCGGGACTGCCTAATAACTTCTCTATGAAGATAAGGAATATAGAGCAGCTCGTTGCAAAGCTCGGAATATAGAAATGTTGCCCTTTTTAGAAATGTTGAAGAACGGACGAGAGACCGTGAGGAGCACTGCAAGGACGTGGAGGCGGAGCCAAATTACTTGTCTTCTGGTGCAGATTAGGATTACAAAGACCAAAAAAGACATGAGGCTGAAGGCTCGCTCAAATAATGCCAAAACTCAACTTAGGCTGACGAGGAAGGAGAGATCTCAAGAATTAGGCCACACGCACTGATAGTCTCCACAGATAAGAAAGAAAAAAAAAGGGCAACTAGACAATCAGCCCCACCAATAAAGAATGAATCAGGTGTGGAAGCTTGCAATGTCAGTCTCATACAGACATAACTTGTATTCACTCCTTCCTTGCATGAACTGTCCGCGTGCATGAAAACATGGTAAGAAATCGGTGACAAATATCTAATGTCGTCGTGAAATACAATTGTTGTGAATTTCGGCCGTTGTCAAGCCGCCATCGCGGTGTCCCAGTCGCTTTTAATCAAGTGAGTAATCTCACTAATCCTTGCTTAGTAGATTAATTATGCTTAAGGGTTGATTAGTGTTAATTAAGTATGATTATTTGGTTAGATTAGCATGGATTAGTGAATATTAGTTAATTGTATTGCATCTTAGTTAGGTGGTTAGTGCACTTAGTTAGAGAATAGCCTATACTATTTATGGAATGCATCTCGGGATTTTTCCCGACCCGTTTAGGGCTTCAATCGAGCATTACATGCCTAAATTGAATTTTTAGTAATTAATTATTAATTATTGAAATTAATTAAATTATTTATTTTCTGGAAATTCACTTGGGATGGCCGGTGACCAGAATTTCATGCTGATTGTCGTGGTGCAATCCATTTATTTATTTGAGCTCTACATTTTATTGAATTTAATTGATTGGTGCAATTTGAGGATTCATTCCTAAATCGATTGAAATTGAGTGAAATTGAGTGATTGATTGGTAGATGGCCGAGTATGATTATTTAGCATTGATAATGCCTTGGCAAGTCGTAAAGTGGAAAGAATCGTGAGAGTAAATTGGGAATACTCTTGGCGAGACCCGATCAAGTACGAGGTATGGACATACATGGTTCGGTGATAAGGATATCACTAGTGAAAGCGACGCCTTTAAAGAATGCACAAGTGCTGTCTATTACCTGCATTAGTATATACATACTTGGTTCGGTGATAAGAAATTACTGGTGAAAAAAGGTGCCTTAAAAAACGCACGAGTGCTATCTACTATATGCATCATTATGGACATACATGGTTCGGTGATAAGAATATTACTAGTGAAAAACGGCGTCTTAAAGAACGCACGAGTGCTGTTTATTATTTGCATCATTATGGACATACATGGTTCGGTGATAAGAATATTACTAGTGAAAACGGCGTCTTAAAGAACGCACGAGTGCTGTTTATTATTTGCATCATTATAGACATACGTGATTCGGTGATAAGAATATTATTGGTGAAGACGGTGTCTTAAAGAATGCACGAGTGCTGTCCATTGCATATGTCACCTTGGCGAAAATGACGCTTGAGAGCATTGATGAAACTCTGTGACTAAGTGCATCATTGGAGGTTATGTGGAGTGGGGTGAAATTACCCGAAGTAGTTTGTCTAACACGTAATCGACTAGATCGATTGATCAATGATTTGATCGATGTCATGATTTGATTGATTGTTCGATGTGAAATATGAAGCATATGTGTATAACCTTAAATGGTAGGTTGTGACTAATGCCAAGGTAGGTCTTTTGACTCGTGCTGTGCTTAGGCAACCATGTGGTGTATTGGTTTCCTAATCGAGTCTTAGTGTAGTAGAACTTGTTGAGACGTAGTCTCATCCCAGTTGTAGGACAACATTTCAAGACCCTAATGAGGAGCCTGAGGAGAAAGGACCCGAAGGGGAGTACTAGGAGGAGAACCCCGATGATAATCTTGAGTACCACCCAGATGAGGATTGAGAGCCTATCATCTTTTAGCGAACCCTCTCTATGTGTAGATAGAATGAAGCTTAAAAGTTGTGAAGTACTCTGGATTGTGCTATGTATAAAAGTTTGGTTATGAGTTTCAATATGAAAGATATGGCATTACTTTTCTATCCCATTGTTTTATTGTCTGGAGATTTATAACTGTTTTAGCATGTACTTAATCAATGAAAGGGTCGACGATACTTAGTCCTAGGATATTGCATTCTGAAATCGACCAAGTAGAAGGATATGTGAGTGCCCGAGGATCGGGGTGTGATATGTTCACACATTTTTAGCCTAGGATGGGAGTGGCTACAAATGTTCATGGTGAGGGAGCGAGTGTTTTCTGCTCTAAGGATCATAAGAAAACCTACTTAAAATTGCTGAATCGAGGGATTATGCACCCTAAATTGAAGACTAATGGATGCAAAAGGCCCAGGATCTCAGGACAAGGAAGTTGCTGGAATTCTCAAGCTCCAAGAACTGCTCCTCACTCGATTGCTATCATAATTGAATCGTGAAAGATGTATAGAAATCTCAACGGCTTAAAATGCGAAACATTTCAATAGATTGCTTCTTACCTTTCACATTTTCCATCTCTTGAGATGACAACTTTATCTTTAGGCGGAGCTATAGCCCCAAGCTGTGCCAATGTCGATAGGATGTAGCCTGCAAAACTATTACAACACACATAGGTATGAGGGATGTTAGAGAAAACTTCCTTATTTGTTTTGAAGTTGACAAAACGTTTCCATCGAGTCTAGTCTAAAAACTTGCAGACTTTATTGTCAAAGTCTGAAGACCTCCAGGCTCAAGATTTAAAGTCTACCCTTACTGATAGTTTCCAGACCGACGAAGAAAAAATTTTATTCGATAAAGAAGACTTATCTAGATGCGAGTATATTTTTAAGGATTTGGTTCGTACAGTTGAGGAAAATCTCACGGCTGGAGATAGCATCTCGTGATCAGTTATTCTTATTGAAATCAATTCGGATAATTAGATCTGTTGATTAATGAAGTATACTTGGAAGGTTCTACTTATGGAAACCTAGTGATTGTATGTGCGAGTATGATTGGTGGGCTATCATCATATTTCTTTAATAACTCGAGATCTTGCTAATTGATTTTGTTCAATGGGTAGATTGGAAAAACTCCTTTGGAAGGTGCCAACGGTTATGGAGGCATGGAGGAATACATAAGGAAGACACTTAAGTTATTCGAGTGTGTACGTGAAAGAAAAATTCCAAAGTCTGAAGCTCCTAGTCTTTGCTGTTTCAATCGTTGAGTTCAAATTGTACTAAAAAGAGAGATTAAATACTTGTGAGATCTTGAGGAAGTGTAGCAGAGTTTCTATATTGTGGAATCAAGGAGGTGAGGTTGTAAAATCTCTTTTGATTCTTAGTGGAATCTAGCCAGTAGGCTATTAGTGCGAGAGAGTGAACGTAGGCTTGGTCTAAGCCGAACCACTATAAACCTTGTGTTTCGACTCTCTTCCCTAATCTCTTTATTTTAATTCATAGCTTTATATAACTATTTATAGTCTTTTACATCTTCAGTCTATTATTCTCAAAAAACGAATTAATCTGTTATGTTTTGTAAAAACTTTTTGATTACCTATTCACTCCCCTCTAGGTGCTCTTACTAGCCCTATCAAAGGATTCCTCGGCCTTGACAATGCGGCGGATCTTGCCCTTGATGGCAAGAATAACTTTTGTTGGCTCCATAGCATGGACGCGATCCAAGTCATTTCCAAACTTTGAAGGCAAGAATCTCTAAAAATAAACACAATGAAATCAGAAGAAACATTTTTGTTAGAAAGCAGAAAAAATTTAGAGCATATTCCCCTTAACCAAAAAACATGTATGAGTTCCCACGAAAAAGGAAGACAAACTTATATGAGACTGAACTCGAGTTGTTTTGATAAGTTACTATAACATAGTAGAAAGTGATCATAAGTGAATCAATAAATTCAGCAATTCAGCAAAGTCGACCCCAAGTGCTATAAGAAAAATAGAAGAAATAGAGCAGTAGCCAAATAACTCTGTCAAGTATAGAATAGGCAGACATTCTACTAGCTTGGACACTTTCACAAGTAACAAGATATCAGGTAAGACGAATGCCTTTGGTGAGCATGCTGAGTTCCACTCGCCATTGATTGTCGACCACCCAAAGCAGCGACAACTACTAAGTACCATTTCAAGGATTAACTAGTTCATGTTTCCCACGCTCTCCTATAGTTGAATTCAAAATAGTCACTCTTGAATTTCACTGATGACTTCTACACAAGGTTATGACCATTTTAAAAAGAAAGAAGTTGAAGTCTACAGATAGATAAGTCCATCCATCCCATTTCATTAAAGCAAAGCTCGCAAGGAGATCGCGATGAACCTAAACCAGTAAGACAAGAATCAAGCTAACACCCATTAGTCAAATGCTAAACCAACAATAAGAACTTGAAATGAAATTACTAGGAACAACACCACCTTGATATTCCCAGCTGCTTTAATAGCAGCAACAATCATGTCTTGGTCCTTCACTTGTGCTCACCCCACGGCAGAGATTACCACATCTACTTGCTTAATTACAATACTCTCTTGATTGTATATGTCTCCCTGAGAATCAAATAACTAAGAGCATGGACAAACGATCAATGAAGTTGGCAATCATCCGCAAGATTTGTCTACACAGCAAAGTGCAGCCACGTAGCTATAGCTGTCTCAGAAACAGCTAAAGCATATCGAAGTTTCCTCAAGATTTTTCTGAAAATGTGCACGTTCACATCATCATGCAAAGCTGAAATTTCGTTAGGCATTTGAAAGAGGGGAGGAACGTGATTTCTGATTTCAACCATGCACAAAGACAAAATATCAGAGAAGGGAAAGAACAACGCCATACCGTAATGTGACTCCATCAACTCGATCAAGTGAGAGATAGATATAAAAATCAACTCCGATCCTACTGATAAAAACATTTCTCAGAACGGTGAACAAACGCAACCGCATGGGAATAACTACTCACCTGGAATATATTGATGCTTGAGCTATTGAAATCTTCGACCATTTCAGCCTTGGTGGGGTGGGAGAGAGCGGACTCCCTCACGAGAGCGAAGGTAGGGTGATCGTGTTGAGAAATCAAGTAGATGTGCAAGTAAAATAATTACTTTATTTTATATAAGCAATATTGCAAACTCTTTACACACACCACTCTCATACACCTCACACACCTCACACAAACACAATTCTTGCACACACCCACTCACTCTTTCTCACTCTACACTTCACGCCACCTACTCCCACCCACTCACACACTCACGTACACACCCCACACTTTACGTACACACACTCCTCACACTTCTTACACCCAAGACCCCTATCACCCTACCTCTCGACTCACTCGTACAAGACACACTTCCTCCTATTTATAGGCTGCAAAGTCGGTGGAGTCCTTCAAGCTCTCGACTTGCCGACTTTAAGTAGTCAACAATTGTGGGCAGCATATTTTTCTTTTGACTTTCTTCTGCAGCAACCTGCGACTTCTAGAGGAAAAGAGACAAATCTAGAGAGAGGGATCTGGAGAGCTCTAGAGAGAGAGAGAGAGAGAGAGAGAGAGAGGCGGTGCTTTTTCTAACACTCCCCCTCACCGACTACTCTCTCTTAATTTAGATATAGTAGCTGTATTGATATTGCTTTTGGACTCTTCAACTGTCTCCCTCCATTCAGCATATTGTAAAGCTTCCTTAGATGTGGATGGCTCTATGGCTTCATCTCCAATTGCTTCTCTTGCTGCGACTTTCCATTGAGTTTTGTGATCCTTAAATTTTTGCAATGCCAATTCATTTTGCCCATTAATCTCCTTTTCCTTCTTCTCACTCAATTCGGTCTTCGTATTCAGCATATCTCCTCTAAGAATTTTGAGATTGGAACTCATCCGGTCAACCCTCTCATTTGTGACTTTCATTTCATGCTTCAATCAATCCAATCCCATCCGAAGCACTTTAATGTAGACCTCTCGATCCTTTTCCTCATAAAATTTCTTCCCCTTGATCTTATTCCACCGATCCTTACACCACGGGATGTAGGGTGTAGATGGCCTCATTTTCTCAAAGAAAACTTTCTTTTTGTCCTTCATTTGTTCGTTGTCTCTTCCGATATGATTAATTCAGAACATCATAGCGGGCTTGAGATCCTGAAGCTTCAGCATCTTCTTGAACTCACATCGGAACTTCTCTAGCTCCCTTTCTTTTGCCTTGAGCTCTCCATCCTTCTGCCTTATCATCTCATCCCTTTTCTTCAACATGTTCTCCATCTTTGTCTTCTCAACTTTAAGCTTCTTTATCATCTCTTGTAGTTTCTTTTCACGATTGCTTATTGGCGTTGTTAGTTGCTTTTTCAAGTTGTCCCTTGGCTTGCTCTTATTCGGGGTCGTGATAGTACCCATCGAATCATCCAACTCAATTATACAAGCTGTTGCAAGCTCTTCTCGTTCCTTCATTGCAACAGGTGCTTGAAAATCCCATTCTTCTTCGCTTTCAATCTCCTTCTTGCAAGAAGTGACGACATTTCCTTCTTCACGCCTGTACCAACAGAATCTGGCAATATGTCCTACCTTGCCACAAACGTAGCAACGCTTGCTACGCCTTTTGTTGCTCTTATCTTTGCCGTTGTCGTCGTCATGATCTTGACGAGCTCCCCCTAGCTGATAACCCTTCCTTTCGGGTTGCCTCCACCAATCTCCATGATCTTTCCATGGTTTGCCATCTCTTGCACTTGCTCTATTTCTATTTTGGCCCTTGAACCCTCTTTTATTACTAAAGAGGGCATTTTCATCCTCTTTAATTGAGACCTTAGGGATTTGTTTATCTAAGGCCTCTTGATTGGCCAATATATTTTCCAACTCAGTTAGAGTTGGCTCATTTGCCCATCCACGAGTGGCCGTAACAATACCGTTATACTCCGGCCTTAACCCATGAATTATTATTCTTCTCATTCTTGTCTCGTAGATGGCATTCTCGGATCTAATTTTGAAATTTCTTCGCAAATAGATTTAACTTTAGAAAAGTATTGACTTACCGTCATACTTTGTTGCGAGATTGAGAGGAGCTCATTCTCCAGGCATTGTAACTTGGCATCATTTGTCCTCGCAAACAGCGTTACCAAGTTATCCCAAGCCTCTTTCGGGGTTTTCGCACTCTTTATGTGTTGCAATAATTCATCATCAATAGTCACGGCAAGAACGTAAAGAGCCTTACCTGACTTGACGTTCCACTTTCTTAAATCACTATCATTTGTGGGTGGTGTGGTGTTGTTGCCGCCAACAGTATCCCATAAATCTTATCCAAGCAAATAATACTTCATGCGGGTACTCCAATTATTATAATTAAAGTCATTGAGCTTCTCCATCCCGTTCACCGAACTCGAGAAATCCACCATGGTGACTTGAATATAATGCCCCGCACTATACCAAGTAAGCCTGGTCCTGGACCAACCGACTTCACAATCCCAGATTGTGCACTAGTAGAACTCCGACGTCCTTCGCTTCTTCGCTCCTTGGCTCGACGATCCTTGACCGCCTTGCTCACTTACAATGGTCCCCGACCACTGTCTTCGCACGGCCTCTGACGACCTGCTCTGATACCACTTGTTGAGAAATCAAGTAGATGTGCAAGTAAAATAATTACTTTATTTTATATAAGCAATATTGCAAACTCTTTACACACACCACTCTCATACACCTCACACACCTCACACAAACACAATTCTTGCACACACCCACTCACTCTTTCTCACTCTACACTTCACGCCACCTACTCCCACCCACTCACACACTCACGTACACACCCCACACTTTACGTACACACACTCCTCACACTTCTTACACCCAAGACCCCTATCACCCTACCTCTCGACTCACTCGTACAAGACCCTGCGACTTCTAGAGGAAAAGAGACAAATCTAGAGAGAGGGATCTGGAGAGCTCTAGAGAGAGAGAGAGAGAGAGAGAGAGAGGCGGTGCTTTTTCTAACAGATCGGACTTAGCACTCACCTTCACGATGAACTTTCCGATGTATCTAGTGCCTCCGATCACCAGCACTTTGCTCTTCTCGGCCAACTCGGAGGGTTCTTTTACGGCGGAGGCGCGGTTCTTCCCGGCGAACTTGCTTTGTCTCGTGCTGCAACTGTTGTTGCCCGGTGGCACGCATCGAGATGAATCGTGATTTTATTTTTATTCCAAAAGGG
Source organism: Eucalyptus lansdowneana (assembly GCA_017140395.1). Lineage (NCBI taxonomy): Eukaryota > Viridiplantae > Streptophyta > Magnoliopsida > Myrtales > Myrtaceae > Eucalyptus > Eucalyptus lansdowneana. The sequence continues at coordinate 65,034 of CM029487.1, read as the reverse complement.
CATAATTGTCTTTTCGGTGAATTGACTTTCCTACCACCATCATCCTTCGCTCAGAAAATGAGTGCACACAAAAGTGGACAACGAAAGGCGGAAGAAATTTACGGTGGAGAATGAGTACATGACGTGAAATTTTTGAAATAACAACTTGACTTACCAAAAGTTGTCTAAATTTGATCGAGAAAATTGATTATTGTGTCGACCAAACCTCCATTGAGATAGAAAAGAAATCGACTGTTCTGATTTATGATAGGCTGCGTGTTCTTTACAAAATTAAAAAATGATAACTCTCTTGCTAAAAACAGATTTTTTTTTTTTTTTTTTTTTTTTGGTGATCCAGGAACCCTCGAACAGCCGGCAGCCGGCGGGGTAAACCCGGGGCGAATTGGGCCACCACCACAGATCTAGCTACGGGTGAGTCATGCAATGGGGATGCGGGATTTCGAACCCCTCCCCCCTCGGTGGGGGAGAAAGCGCAAAACCAGATGTTGTCGACTGTTACTTTCTCAAAAAATACGTTACTTAATATGTTTTTCATTGGAAATTCCTGACTTATGATTGGTTTAGGAAGACTGAACCAAACGAATGCTTAGTTAGACAACAATCCACAGTATATCAGCTTTTGGAATAAGAATTTGGCTAGAGATTTATCCAGAGCCATCGCGCATGCCTCTTTTTCTACATGTTTGTTCCCTCGCAGCCTCTAAGAATCCCCCAAAACATTAACAATAATTCAAAATTGCGACAAGTTTGACAGTCGGTTTAGGCTTGTTTTAACTTGTTATTCTTTTAGACGTGAAAGGTAATATGACATACAAAAATAGAGAAACCGGTGTCTTGGTGTTAGCTTGGATTGGCCCATGAACCCATATCAAACTCCAAAACAAAAGCAACTTCTCAAAGCACTGCAGAGACGCGCCACATTGAACATTCATACTTTATAGTGTGTCCTCAGACTTGAGGGTTGTACATGCCATGTGATGATCAGCAGAAGCGACATTTCACACTAGGATCCTGTGAAGCAGCATCCTCTATTATTTATTACTGCATGGAGATGTGAGAAATTTATAAGCATGTTCGGTTTCGATAATCAAACAAATTGATCGAGGCATTGATCCACAGTCATGTATTTGACATCGGGGTAGAGCTCCGAAGCTTCCACTCCGAATGATGGCTCAATCTCGAAGTTCGTTTGGTCTCCTTTCACGAAGATAGAATGGTATAATGCCAAGAACAGGTTGCGCGGAGCCACCGCCTCTGCAATATGATCGGACAAGCTTTAAATGTCAGAGAGAATAGAGAGGATTTCAGGCACTTAAATCCAATAGAAATACATCCCTAACCTTGAATGTTCTTTAGAACCTGCTCCTCTGGAACATACACCCTCTCTAGGGTCTTGCCGATCTTTCTCTCCCACAAAGACACGAGCTCATTCATCGAGTAGGTGTTGGCTGGAGGTTTGATATACAAAATTTTGTTTAAGGTCCTTGGGTCATCCACAGCTTTGATGGTATAGGTGCCGATGTCATCCTCATTGTTAAACACCGCTGCACATTGACGGGGAGAGTTTTACAATTTGGCTAATAAATAAATCACAGAGCCATCTATCTTCCTAGGGTTAGTTTCGGCTCACTTTGAAGAAGAATGATCTTATCAAACTGATTCATTAGACAACATGCAGACAAATGCATTCATATGTTCTTTTCCCAAACAAATACATAAAGAGAACCTTCATGATCTGCCCTCTAGGTGGTATTATGCTAAGATAAACCACAACAGAATCATATCATATATTAGTCTCTAAAATTGAAGACTAATGGATGTAAGAGCCCCATTATCTCTAGACAAGGACGTTACCCTAAAATTATCAAGCTTCAAGAATCGCCTCTCACTCTGATCACTACTGTAATTAATTCGTTGTTAATGTACATAAAAAAAACTTAACTAATTAGAATACGCATTTCAACGAATTGCTTCTTACTTTTTGCATTTCCATCCCCGAAGATGACAACTTTATCTCTAGGGGGAGTTGTAGCCCCGAGCTGTGACAATGTCCGAAGGTGGAAATTTCCAAAAGAGTTAGAAGCCACAAATGTATAAGGGATTCCCTCAGCCTCAACAACGCGGCGAATCTTGGCCTTGATAGCATATCCAGTTTTTGCGGGCTCCACAGCATCGTTACGATCCGCATCATTTCCAAAATCTGAAGGCAAGAATCTCTAAATAGAAAATAATTGATTCAGAAGAGACATTTTATTAGAAATCAACAAAAATCTAGAGTGCATTCCCCTCATCCAACAAATTTACATGAGTTATGGCAAAAAGACAAACCAAACTTATATGAGACTGAATTTCACTTTTTTTTCTTCAATATGTGACTCTAACAGAGCAACAATAAAAACAAACTTATATGAGACTATATTTCATTTTTTTTTTTTTCAATATGTGACTATAACAGAGTAAAAATTATTGTAAGGAATCAAGACTACTAATTAAGGTGTTGTTTGGTAATGATCCGGGAAACGTTCTTTTTGGTTTTTTTTTTTTTTTTTTTTTTTTGGTTCCACAGCGTAGAAATAGAACAAAAACGCATTTGAAGGATTAAGTAGTTCATGTTTCTCATTATCGATCAAAGAGCAGGGTACATGACTGTAATCCACATTGAGTTTTTAAAACCTTTTGACTTTTTCGATGACCTAGAGGAAAAAACATAACCACAGTGAAGCCGGCATTGTCCGGTACTTGAATTTGACATAGTTAGCCTCAAATTTCACCGACGACTTCTACACAAAGTCATGACCATTTAAAAAGGAAAGAAGTGAAGTCTACAAATAAAAAGTGAATCCACCCCATTTCATCAAAGCAGAGCCCACAACAAGAACGTGATGCACTCATACTAGAAGAAAATACTTAAGCTAAAAACTAACACCAACGTATATCGTCAATCAAATAATAAACAAAGGATAATAACTCGAAATGAAATTACTAGACACGGCACAACCTTGATATTCCCGGCTGCTTTGATGGCTGCAACAATCCTGTCTTGGTCTTCTAGCTGTGCTATCCCCACAGTAGAGATTACCACATCAACCTGCTTAATCGCACTCAGCAGACTCTTTTGATCATATATGTCTCCCTGAGAATCAAATAACCAAGAACATGGACCAACAATCAATAAAGTCAGCAACCATCAACCGATCTAATTTTGGCCAGTAGGAAGACTATGAAAAAGGAGAAATACAAAATCTAATGCAGATAAGACTTCAATACCTTCACCAGACGGGAAAAACTGTTGTGAGAAAAAATATATATATACATACATATACATACATATACATACATATACATATATATACATATATATATATATATATATATACATATATATACATATATATATATATATATATATATATATTTTTTTTAAAAAAAAAAAAAAAAAAAAAAAAAAAAGCCGCTATCCACAGAATTCTGGTCCATGCATTACCTACCAATCTTTTGAAAGGTATTTGCAATGACATCTGAATTATAGATCAGCGACATGTACTTCTGTATAAAAATTCATCTACACAGTACGAAACATATGGAAATTTTCATAAGACTCGTCTAAAAATTTACTCGTTCGTTTCAGCATGCGAAGCTGAGGAGATTCGTTAATTAGTGTGAAAAACGAGAGGAGATTATTTTTGGTTTCGCCAACTTACGAGGCCGAAATATCAGAGAAGAGAAAAAGCACGCTGAATTGTAACGTGACTCCATCAACTCGATCTTGTGAAAGATTAAGATGAAAATTGACTCCGATACTACTGATTAAACGTTGGCTGGGTCCACCTTCATGTGAGGCCCAGCCAGCATTAAATAAAAAACAAAAAACAAAACAAAAAGAAGTGGAGTGTCGTGCGTGGAGGTGTGCATCCGTCGAAAAAGAAAAGAGAGGAGAGAGAAACAGAAAACTGCAAGCAAGGGAGAAGAGAAGAAAGGAAGAGGGCTGCAACTTTGCGGTTTTGATTCGAAGGCCAAATATTGACGGAATCGGCTCAAATTTCAGTATGTTGTTCGTGAGACCGAGGGCTACAAGTTGATGGTTTTTGTTCGTCGAGAACCATCCTAAAATTCTCCAGTTGTGGTTAAGGTTTTCTTGCTCCCAATTTGTTTGTTTACCTATGTGGTAAGAAAAAGATGATTGTAATGTTGATGTTGAGCTTCTAGTGTGTGAGTAGAGAAGAATACTTTGTGTATCCTGCTATTATTGGTGATTAGTGGATGTTTTTGGGCGGTCCGTGATTTTTCCTGCATTGGGTTTTCCACATTAAATCCTTGGTGTCATTATGTGCTTTGTCTACTTAATATTTCGACGTTATATTTGCATATGATGAGGCTATACATTTCTGATTGTTGTTGGGGGCTAAGAGATTTTAAGTTGATTTAGTATTGGGGGAGAAATTGATCCTAGATTGCGTTTGGCCGTGGTGAATTGTTTCCTCGCTTCTTGTGTATGAAGTTTGAATCATTCATAAAATAACAAGGATACGGTAAGACAAACTCCGATTCTTATGTCTTTATAAAAAGATTTTCAGATAATGATTTGCTTATTCTTTTACTTTATGTGGATGATATGTTGATTGATGGGTATGATGTTTAGAAAATCAAGAGCTTGAAAAATGAGTTGAGTAAAGCTTCTGCAATGAAAGCCTAGGCCCAGCTAAGCAATTCTTAGGCATGAGAATTACTCGTGATAGGAAAAATAAAAAATTGTGGTTATCTCAAGAGATTATATTGAGAAGGTGCTTGAAAGATTCAATATGAGCACATGTAAACTGGTGAGTACTCCACTTGCAGGCCATTTCAAGTTAAGTAGTAATGAGTGTTCTTCAAGTGAGAAAGAGAAGGTTGAGATGATGAAAAGTCCTTATGCATCGGCCGTGGGTAGTTTGATGTACGCCATGGTTTGTACAAGACCCGATATTGCTCATGCAGTTGGTGTTGTGACTAGATTTCTATTTAATTCAGGTATGAAGCATTGGATCGCTGTTAAATGGATTCTGAGATAACTTAAATGCACTTCTACACTTTGCTTGTGTTATAGAAATGTAAAGCTTGAGTTGAGTAGTTACTCGGATGTGGACTATGCCGGTGATGTTGATTTCCGAAAATCCACATCAGGTTTTATAATAATCTTCTTAGGGAGAGCTGTTTCATGGCAATCGAGATTGCAAAAATGTAACACTTTGTCTGCAACTGAAGCGGAGTATATTGCTATTACCAAAGGAGGTAAAGAACTTTTATGGATGCAAAAATTCCTACAAGAGTTAGGCTTGAAGCAAGAGAAGTTTGTTCTATATTGTGATAGCATGAGTGCCATCCATCTTAGCAAGAATCCGAGTGTTTCATTCAAGATCGAAGCATGTTGATTTGAAGTCTCATTGGATCCAAGAAAAGCTAGAAGAGAAGCTCTTCCTACTTGAGAAAGTTCATACCGACAACAATAAGTCTGACATAATGACCAAAGCCTTGCCCGTGGTGAAGCTTGACACTTGTAGAAGAAAAGCGGGCATGACGAACCTTCCCACATGAGGTGGAGGGGGAGATTTGTTGGCTAGCCCACCTTCATGTGAGGCCTAGCCAGCATTAAATAAAAAAAAAAACAAAACAAAAAGAAGTGGAGTGTCGTGCGTCGAGGTGTGCATCCGTCAAAAAAAGAAAATAGAGGAGAGAGAAATATAAAAAAGCAAGAGAGAAGAGAAGAAAGGAAGAGGGCTGCAACTTTGCGGATTTGATTCGAAAGCCAAATATTGACAGAATCGGCTCGAATTTCAGTATGTTGTTCGTGAGACCGAGGGCTACAAGTTGATGGTTTTTGTTCGTCGAGAACCATCCTAGAATTCTCCAGTTGCAATTAAGGTTTTCTTGCTCCTAACTAGTTTGTCTACTTATGTGGTGAGAAAAAGATGATTGTAATATTGATGTTGAAACTCTAGTGTGTGACTAGAAAAGAATACTTTATATATCCTGCTATTCTTGGTGATTAGTGGATGTTTTGGGCGGTCCCTTGTTTTTCCCGCATTGGGTTTTCCACATTAAATCCTTGGTGTCGTTATTTGCTTTGTCTACTTATTATTTCGGCGTTATATTTGCATATTGTGAGACTATACATTGCTAGTTGTTACTGGGGGCTAAGAGATTTTAAGTTGATTTAGTATCGAGGGAGAAATTGACCTAGATTGCGTTTGGCCGTGGTGAATTGTGTCCTCGGGTTCTCCCCAAAATTAAATACATTTCTCAGAATTCCGAGCAAGATCAAATGGCAAGGATGCTTCAATTCCTCGAAGTAGCACCGAACGTGGGGCGCGGAATCACATGGGAATAACTACTCACATGGACTAGGTTCACGCCTAAGCTCTTGAAACTTTTGATGATTTCAGCATTGGTGGGGTTGGAGAGGGTGGACTCTGTCTCGAGAACAAAGGTAGGGTGACCAGACTTCGCACATGCTTTCACGATGAACTTTCCGATGTATCCAGCGCCACCGATCACCAAGACTTTGCTCATCTCTGCCATCTTGGAGGGTTTTTTCACAGCGGGCGTGGTGTTTTCCGGCGAACTTGATCAGTCTCTAACGTGACTTTGCTGTATCTGGAGAGAGAGAGAGAGAGAGAGAGAGAGAGAGAGAGAGAGAGAGCTAAAAGGCGGGGTTCTTATCTTCTCGATGGGACGGAGTGTCATTGGATGATTCTGGAAGGGTGTAATTGTCTTATCATTGAAATAATTTTCTTGTTGAGGTTATCCTTTACTAGAAAAAGGGTACATGGAAAGTGGGAAAATAGACAGAAGATAACGATTTTGTTTCATTTAAGTGATTATTTAAATTCTTGAGAAATAAAATACTTAACTTAGCAAACAAACAAGAAAATTTAATTTTGATGGTGCTATGAATTTAAGTAATCGCAATTGATGAGGAACTAGTCCAAACTACTTTTTTACGTTGACTTTTATCATATGACAAAGATAGGGGGTATAAAATGGGCAATGAGCTACTCTACATCCATATGGTAGCATGATATCATAGAGCTTCATAGCCGCCATGCTATTGGTTTGAGGTTCGATGAAGTCTTTTTCTTGGGAGGATTGAGAACAAGATTACCCTTCTTTAATTAATTAGGCAATACAAGATTACTATTTTTGTAATTCATAACTTCTATGTGAGAAAAAAAGCAACATTACGAGTGTCCATATATGAAGTGATTAGTATAGAGTTATTAAACCTTTGACATCTATACCAATTCAATTTTTTTTTTTTAAAGGGTATAAAATGGGCAATGAGCTACTTTACATCCATATGGTAGCATGATATCATAGAACTTGATAGCCCGCCATGCTATTGTTTTGAGGTTTAATGAATTCTTTTTCTTGGGAGGGTTGATCACAAGATTACCCTTCTTTAATTAATTGGCCAATACAAGATTACTATGTTTGTAATTCATAACCTCTATGTGAGAAAAAAGCAGCATTATGAGTGTCCATATATGGAGTGATTAGTAGAAAGTTGTTAAACCTTTGACATCTATGCCAATTCAATTTTTCTTAAAAAAGGGTATAAAATGGCAATGAGCTACTCTACATCCATATGGTAGCATGATATCATAGAGCTTCATAGTCACCATGCTATTGCTCCGAGGTTCGATGAAGTCTTTTTCTTGGGAGGATTGATAACAAGATTACCCTTCTTTAATTAATTAGGCAATACAAGATTACTATTTTAAGTAATTCATAACCTCTATGTGAGAAAAAAGCAGCATTACGAGTGTCCATATATGAAGTGATTAGTATAGAGTTATTAAACCTTTGACATCTATACCAATTCAATTTTTTTTTAAAGGGTATAGAATGGGCAATGAGCTATGTCACACCTCGATTCTTGAATGCGTGCCCAACCCTCGGTGGTCAATTAAATTGCGACATCCTAGAACACGTCGCCGACCCATTTATTTTAATATACATGCGGAAGCGAATAAATAAATCTCCTGACAACACAAAGATGGGATAGAAAAGTAGGGCCATAATTTTGAAAATCACAACACGCTTTTATATACACTGCAAACTAAGTTATATACAACAGTAGTTTATATTCACACGTCTACCAAACATGAAAGAACTACTAGTCCTTTAAGCGTTCGAATCGTCAACCGAAGGCTCCAGGGTCTCTAGCTTCGGGGAACTTGGGTCTACTGTTGAACCACCAGGAGAGTCAACTGTACACTTGCCAAAAATGATCTCTAGCACCGACATAAGAATCTCAGATTCCAATAGGAGACCTTCTCTAGGTCCATCTCGCCCGTAACGATACCACGATCTAAATTGATCCGGTACCCTCTGGATAGACCCGTATCATCTCAGACAATGGATCTCACGAGTTCGTAGACCTAGTCTCCTTGGCTCCCAGGAAGGGGAATCGAAGAGATCTGTTCTGGCCAAAATGCTCAGGAGGAACAACCATCTAATGACCTGTAAATGTTAGTCCACGATGGGGTAAGACGATGTCTCAACAAGTTTACTCCCTAAACTTCGACTAGGAAAGAAATACACCTAAAAGTTGTTTATATACACACAAGATAGCGGACTTACCTCGCCACAGTTCCTTCCTGCAAGTCAATACAGTTCATGATCTCAACCAATCCACTCAATTCAAATCGAACCATCAATCAACTAGTGAATTAGCTCAATTCCAAACCAACATTATTATCTATCAATTCAATACCATATATCAATCCTTTGATACCATCACTACTCACAATAGTTGCAATATATGGTTATAGTTCACTCAAGGCGATATATATATAGCTCGCTCTAGTTGATAAATATATATAGATCGTGTTTCACTCAAGCTGATAAAATGATCTTAGCTCACTCAAGTTGATATAGATATATTGATCGTGCTCGCTCAAGTTGATAAAATGATCATAGGCTGATGTATATATAGATCGTGCTCACTCAAGCTGATAAAATGATCTTGGCTTACTCAAGTTGATAAATCACCACATTAAAAATACTCGATCAAATAATCGTGTGTGGATACACGGTTGGCATGTGCCAAAATTTCAATATCTTTCTTTTAGAAATCCTACTAATTAAAATAGTCCATAAACACATTTTTGGTTTTGTAAACCGATGCCGCATTTTTCAAATTAAATATCGAAATTACCTAATTTAGGAATAAATACCCAAAATTATAATTTTCACTCAATTTGCATAATCTAGCATTCAATTAAATAAACCAAGCATACCATTGCAATCAACACGAAATTCCGGTCACCGATTATCCCGGTATAATTTTCGAAAATTAATAAATAAATAAATACTAAAATTAATTAAATAAATACAAATAAATGCCATAAATAAAGACTTAGGTCAAAAAAGCCTGATTAAATATCGAAAAGGGCTCGGAAAATTTCCGAACATATGTAGATATATAATGCAACCTAACTAGTTGCTAATTAAGCTAATCTAGCCAACTAACACACAATAACGAGTAATTAAATTGCTAAACCGTTCTAACTAACCACCTAAACCATACTTAGCTTAAACTAATCAACCCTTAAGCATAATTAATTCCTTAAGCAGAGTTTTGTGAGTAAACTCACCAGTTTTGAAATCTGATGAGTTCACGATGATGGCAAAGTAGAGATGGGCAACAAACTCCGAAGCAGCGGCACATTACGAGGCTTGGAAGCGATCCTAAATGGGCCTCGAAGCCCATGGAGGTTTGCCGGTCTCAGCTTCTGGTTGTTGGGTTGAAAGGCTGAGCTGGGTGATGGGCTAAGCTAGAAAGGCCAAGGTGGCTGGCGGACGGCTGCAGTGAGCGATGGCGATGATCAACGGTGGTTGAAAGGTGATGGAGACGGCTCAGGCAGCTGGACAGGAGCTCAATTGGGCTTGAGGAGGCTTAGGGGAGCGGGATAGCGGGTTGGAGGTGGATGGCCAGACAGCACACGACGGGGGTGTGACATCCCAGATTTTCAGTCCTGTTTTCTACTGAATAAATTGTGCATTTCATTGACACACTTATAGGGCTGTTCTCAGAATTGATCACTTTCGAGATAACTAGACTATCCAGGGAAGTCATTAAGGAATTTTAATGCAATAGACTTGAGAATTCGATCAAGAATCGACCGCTCGATAGTGTCCATTTGTCGAGATCATTACAACACAGATGTGAATCGATTAGAGATCAGAGATAGACCAGTTCGACTAAGATGAGTGGTTAAACTTGGGTGATCCCACTAAATTGCAAAATTCTCATCGACCGGCACTAGTTTGATTTTAGTATCGTTTTGGTACCCTGTATCCGTATTTGAATCATCGAGATTTTCACGACAACTGAGAGTTGTCATTGTGTCGAGTGGGTTCATTGTGGCTCGAAGAAAATCGACCACAGGTATTTTGCACTAAAAATCTTTGAAAACTACTCGGTAGTCTAGGTCACGCTAAAAACGCGTCGAATGGAAATTAACCATGAATTTAAGTCTAATTTCAGAAATTGAAAATTCTGTCATGTTACAATAAATTATAAGAACGTCGACTCAGTCTTAAAATATTTTTCAGAAATTCCGAGATTTTTTACGGAAAATTGATTTGGACGTCGTGGAAAATTAACGAAAATTCGGATTGGTCGAATTGAAGAGATTTTCGACTTGCAAATCAAGCTATATGGTGAAGGGGATTTGCAGAAATTATGTGGACTTTTTCTACACCAAAATTGGACTTTGAATTTGTGAATTTGTTGAAGAAATTGAAGACTAAAATATGAAATTCGGAGCCTAGGATGAAAGGGTGCATTAATTGCATCAAAACTTGGGTAGTTGGTGGAAATTATATTGGGAAAGTATCAGGGGACTTGGTATTCAATGGAGGGGATAAATCCATTGACTTTACCCTTTTTCATGAAGCAAAACCAGCTAGCCTCCTGTTATTGTCTCTCGCTCCCTCCGTCTCTATCTCTTCCTCTCTCCTTCACAACCTTGGTCTTCTGCTTTCGCTTTTAAAATTTTCTTTCCTCTCTTGGACGAGCTGTTCCTGCTCTCCTTCGCTTCCCTCCTTCGGACAGCCCATATTCCGCTAAGTTCCCCAGTTGAAGACGTCCAACACTTGCTGCTCTTTGTTCAACACTCTCTCCACAGAAGCCCTTTCATTTGACCGCATATCCTCACGCCAGCTGCCCCACTTCACCGAAGTAGCACCGCCCCACACTCGGCCCAACTTTCCTTCGTGTCTTCATCCAGCTGCTGCAAGACCAGCATCTCCCCCAAAGCCACGCGTCTTCAATAGCGCAGCAACAACGCCCGCGTCGCCCTCCATTTTCCTTCGTGCGCGTTAGTCAACGCTCAGCTTCAGCATCTTCATTTCGTCCGCGACGCCTGCCCCCATCCACGTGTCCACGCCGTCCACGATGCCACCAACATTCATTTCCCTTGCTGCTTCCTTTGTTCGGCCCAGTAGCAACCCATGAAGCCCAGCTTCACCTATTCCTCGGCCCAGTAGTCTTTAAGAGTCCAACAGCCCAAGTCTTTAGCCATCTCAGCTCAAGTGAGCCCAGAAGCTTCGTGAAGGTCAGTCAAGCAGCCCGTAAATTGAAGTCCACAAAATTGCAGCTCCAATTCAGTCTCGCGGGACTAGTGAATTAAGTCCATTCAGCCCATTATTTGAAGCCCAAGTGAGATCAGCCCAGAAATTTCTGTGGGCTTGCAAGGCTTTTGGGCTTGGCCCGAGTGTATGTTGCCACCGCCGAAAACTCGGATTTCAGCAGCCGTCGTGTCGTCGTCGAGGTGTTCCAGTCTTTGCTTTGCACAAGTGAGTAATCTCACTAATCCTTCCTTAGTAGATTAATTATGCTTAAGGGTTGATTACTGCTAATTAAGTAGGATTATGTGATTATATTAGAGTAGATTAGTGATTATTAATTAATTGTGATGCATATTAGACATTTTGATTGTGCAATTAGCAAGTACATATAGTCTACTATTTATTGAATGTATCTCGGAATTTTTCCTGACCCTTATTGGGCTTCAATTAGGCAATACGGGCCTAAATTGGACTTTTAGTAATTAATTATTAATTTTTGAAATTAATTAATTAATTCATTATTTTTCCAAAAATTCAACCGGGATGGCGGTGACCGGAAATTTCACGCTGATCATCGTGGTGTAGTCCATTTATTTATTTGAGCTCTATGTTGTGTGGAATTTAATTAATTGTGCAATTTGAAGAATTATTCCTAAATTGATTGGAATTGAATGGAAATTGAGTGATTAACTAGTAGATGGCTGAGTATATTCATTTTAGCTCCAATAATGCGTTGATGGGCTAAAGTAGAGAGAATTACAAGAATGAAATGGGAATTTTCTTGGCTAAGACCAGTCAGGTATGACGGGCGTGGTTTGGTGATTAAGGATATCACTGGCGAAAACGGTGCCTTTAAGACTACACGTAGATTGTCTGACTTGTGGCAGGCATGGTTCGGCGATGGGAATATCATTGGCGAAAACGGCGCCTTAAAGAATGCACGTAGATTGTCGGTGACCGATGACAGGCGTGGTTCGGTGATTGGAAATATTATTGGCGAAAACGGCGCCTTAAAGAACACAAGTAGACTGTCGGTGACCTATGACGGGTGTGGTTCGATGATTGGGGATATCACTGGTGAAAATGACGCCTTAAAGAATGCATGTAGACTGTTTGTTACCCACATCACTTGGCGAAAACAACGCCTAAGAGACTTATATGTCTTTGTGACTCAATATACTAGTGAAAGTCATGTCACCTTGGCGAAAACGACACTCAAGAGCATTAATGGAGCTCTGTGACTGAGTGTACAATTGGAGGTTATAAAGTGGGATGTAAATGACCTAAAAGAGGTCTGGCTGACATGTAATCGATTAGGTCGATAGATCAATGGTTTGATCTGATATCATGATTTGATTGATTGCTTGATGCAAGATATGAGGTATATGTGTATAACCTTGAATTGGAGGTTGGGACTGATGCTAAGATATGTCTTTTGACTCGTGCTGTGCTGAGGTAACGTTGTGATGTATTGGTTTACTAATCGAGTTTTAGTGTGGTAGAACTTGTTGAGACGTAGTCTCAATAGTTATTGTATAACCATTTCAGGCCCGTAAATGAGCCTGAGGAGGAGGAACTAGAAGAGGACGATGAGCCAGAAAAAGATGAAGAGCTTGAGGGAAACGAGCTTAGTGAAGAAGAGTCAGAAGAGGATCAAGATGATCCTGAGGACGACTCGGATGAGGATTGAGATCTCATCCTCTTTTGTGAACCCTGTATATGTGTGGATAGAGTGAGACTAAAAAGTTGTGAATAGTTTTGTGAAGTACTTTAAGTTATGTTTTGTATAAAAGTATGGTTGTGGATTTCAATATGAAAAATATGGCCTTACTTTTCTATTTCATTGGCGTGAATAAGCAAATTACTCACCTTTTGAAGTTGAAAAAAAAAAGGCATTGTTAGTGCATGCCCCAACGAAACTCGATAACAATTTAAAAATAAGAAAGAAATAATGTGGATAAAAGGACATTGAAGTTGAAAACTTATTCTCTTTCTAGCATGTCATGTATAAAACACGAATTTGAAACTACAATTAATACTTCTTATCAAGTGTCCTACGGGTATTTTTTTTTTTAAACAAAATCTTTTGAAAAAATGCGAGCCGTTAATGAAGTTTGAATATTTCCCATCTAGACAAATTTTATTTTCGCACATAATTCTTTTTCCCAACATGCATGAAAGAAAAGATCAACGTGCACTGAATGTGTAATTCATTCTAGTTTGAAAACAGGGCAATAGCAGAGCTAAGGCTTACCTGCTCGGCTTGAGAACCCTTTCTACGTGGATGAAGAGGCGGAGGCTGAGGAGGAGATCGTGATGATGTGCTCGTACTAGAGTCTTCACTCGCGGAACTAAAACTCTCTGAGTTGCACATAGCAGCAACCTTCAAGACCAATGCGCTGTTGCTCGAGGTGAGCAGTCTTCTCTTAGATATCGCCACCATGTTGCTTCTCAGGGAAAAATTGCGGCTTCTGTCCAACATGGGACTGGATGCGAAGATATTTCTGCGCCTTCTGCTGTAAGCATTTTCCGGTTTCACGATCTCTTTAACAGATGAAGAAGCAGAAGCATCTGCTAAGCTTGTGAAAGATTTCGACTTGCCATCTAGAACTTCTATATGCCCCTCCTGCAAATATTCAAAAGCAACCATAATGAATGGCAAATAAAGGACGGTATATCTTCACGGATAGTGAAGGACCATTTCAACTCAAACTTTTCCCCTCGTGTTTGAGAAAATCGACTCAAGTCGAAATTTTTTTTGGGTAAAACAATCATTGACATCAAGTATGCAAAAGCAGTCGCTTATCTCAGCTCTAACCTAACAAATCTAACCATTAATGAACTCCAACTCCAACCTTTATGAGGAAAAGAGCAACCAAATCTGATAATCCCATGATAAGTGGAATTTGAAAGACATTCAACAGATTATGAAACATCATAATGCTACCTCCGGACACAGAACTTCAAGGCAAGCCATCACATTGCCCTGACTTAGTGTTCTTTCCCAGAAGATCTCTAACCCTAGTTCATGCAACGACCAATCGAAATTTGCTTCAATCAGATGAAATTGAAGCATCGCGACACGGGTATCTCCCTAGGATCATGCACCAACGAGCATGCACTCCATAGATTGATCAACAACCTTTCTAACTATATCAAACAGATACAGGGACAATCCAGGAAACATCCTTCCAAACACCACCAACACAAGAATCTCAACAAGCATGAGACTTGCAGCACAAATCGATAAAAAAACATACAGGCAGACTGTAAAGACAGTTTCACTCACATGCTAGTATATCCATAATGCCACCTTATGGGGCATCAACCAGAAGAATGTTCCATGATTTGACACAGTTGATGAGGAAACTCTTTTGGCTTGCAGGGTAGCTGTGAAGTAGTTACCAAGCTTGGGATGCTGAACTGAAATAGCCACAGATAGATTGTCCCCGGGAGCATTTGCTTTTATACTCCAATTCCCAAGCATGTCCTGCAATTACTTTAAGCAGGATAAAGTGTAATAAGTTATTCTTCCTAAAAGATCCGAAAGATAAGAAAAGATACTGAATGAGAAAGTACATGCTATTTTTCAAGGAAAACGTTTGTGCACTGTGCAGATTTCTGATACCTCTTGATAAACTCCTGCTATGTCATGATAGAGAAACAAACTACTGCAATAATAATAATGAGCAAAGTATTGCAGACACTTCTTCAAGATTTAAATTGACTTGACTATCTTCAAGATTTAAATTGACTTGACTATAATGGGAGACAGTATCCATAATCAGAAGTTGGAAATCCTTACATAAATTTCGGCATGGATAGGTCTTCCATAAAGTTTTAAAATATTTTCAGCCAACAAAAGGTGAGGTTATATTTGGTAAGTCAGCTATTCAATATGTGTCAAGCTGGAGTGCAAAACATCCATAAGTGGAAAACTTTTTTGATCTGCTATATTTTATTTGACATGCTAGTAGGGAGGCACATGACGGGCGTTGGAGACCACAATTATGAGAAGGGACATCATATTCATTCTCCATTAAGCACTAGAGCTTCTCTCTTAGGTCATCCATCACTTGGTCTACATATTCTAATGTAATCAATTTCAAGTTCTATGCCATGTGCATACCATTTGAACTTTGACACTGTTCTCCAAGATGTTTAAGGCTTTCACTATATTGTATTGGAAGCATCAAAACAATTATTGCTGACCGTATAAAATTCGCATCTACATGGTTAAGCCAACTTGTAATAGATTAACTGAGAGTGCAATATTCATGTACTGAATAATGATGTCAAAGTAATCAGGCATACATAATAATATCAGAAATATGGGACAGCAAAGGACAAAAAGTGCAAAGGCAAAGTAAGAACTTTTAAGTCCTAGTGGGATGGATGCTCTGGTTTCTTGATTTTTGCAAAGTGTCTAGTCAATGGTATTATTTAAGCATATATGGTTAAGCCACTCCATTGATAGAATGAAGATGGGACCCTCATAAATTGCCCAAGCCTTCTAAAATAATCTATTGGTCGCACAAAGAACTAAAAGCAGAGAAAAGAGAACTACATGAGCTAACAGAATTGTACATACCATGAATGGACTGACATGCAGGGGCTTAGCTAACATATAGTCAAGTTGTCCAACAACAACAATCTCATTAACAATCGTTACTATTTGATTGAAATTAGAGCAAACAATATAGCCGCATCACGATTCAGCTGCAAGTTACTATTCGCTGGTATTATGAGGAGAAATTTGCAAAGCTTGACAGAGGAGCAACCCTATAGTCTACCAAGCCAGGACTCCCCATAACTAAGGTGTACGTACCCCGCAAGTTTGAACAGCTCATACTAGAAACAGTAGTAATATTAAATTCCACGTCATTGTTGAAGGAAGCGAGATCAGGTCCATTTGTTGCCCTTACATTATGAATCTCGATGGTTCTATTCCAGATAATTTGGTAGAGCAACCTGAGAAAAAACTGAGAACCCAATCAACAATATCTTCCAATATGACCAAACCACCTAGGATGAAAACTAATATATTTTGAAATGCTATTTAACTTATAAAAGGTCAGCAAGGGTGAAGAAAGGACATACTATCGCACACTTACGCAGCAAACAACCCAGTAAAGAGTATCAGGCTTGCAATTGAAAGTGTGCCACCAAGCTCTGTTTTGCGTTTCTGAACAACTTTTTGATCCTCCTACATAAAATTAAAGCCGAATGAAGCACCGACCATTATGGATCTGTCAAGCAGATCCTAAAAGGAAAACTGCAAATGGAGAAAGGGGATAAGAGAAAAGAAATGGTTCAAGGCAAATATAAGGACTTGAAAAAGAGTGAGAAGCATTGCTGCATCCATCGGATTTGCTAAGTTTCATTCTAAACTGAAGAGCAGATATTTTCTGATTTATTATGATGTTTGTCACTTTAAAGCTGCTGTAAAGGACACTTAGAGATAATTGACTGCCGCTGGTTGAGTAAACAAGGACCCATGAGAAACGACATCAATTGGTGCTGACAAATGCAGGGCAGGAAATGCAACTCCTCCACTGCTATCAGACAAGAATATCAAGCTCATCCACCCATTTCCTAGGGCGTCAAAAATAGGAAGAACATATTATTGGAAAGATTAATGTACTTGACAGCACTTGCCCCTATGCTACTTGGGTGAGTTAAGTCCAATTAACAAATTGTAGACGTGATTCTACGAGAGGTATGACTTGAAAAAGATTAATATACCGGTCGCTGTGTGGGATCCCTTCTGAATTTCTACTAAGCACACAACCCCCCCCCGCGTCTTCTCGTGTCTCTCCGTGGATTCGAGTTCGAAAGTCGAAGGAGTTCAAAGCTTGGAAGCGAAAAGCAGTGACCGCAGAGTCGCAGCAGAACGCAGAGACGAGAGAGTTGAGAAGAGAGAGAAGATGAAGAGGGCGCAGTTGGAGTTCAGAAATCATGCCCTTTCAGTAACAAATCCAAATAAAGAACGGATTTTTTCACAAGAAAATCACCAAAACCAACAGAAGCAGAAACAGAAATTGGTCAGCAACAGAGCCTGGAGAAGCAGAGGAATGGTCTCAAAGTACCAGGAAGGTCCCAAGGGTCGAACTTGTAGAGATCGATCTCGGCAATGATGGGGACGGAGATGGATTGCGAACCGCACTTGCGAATCAGGTAATGGTTCACCAGCTCGTCGTCCGTCGGGTGGAACCTAAAACCCGCTGGTAACTCCAACTGTCTCTTCTCGACTCTGTTCGTCTTCTTCTGCGACTCTCTGGTCCGTGCCCTTTTCTTCCGAGCCTTGAACTTGCTCAACTCTCGAACAGCGCATTGGTCTTCTCCGATGACGGCCAGAGGTCCTCCGCCTCCTCTGGAGACGACCCGAGTTCCTCCTCTGATGACGACCCAAAGCTCCCTGTCAACGTCCCAGACCTCCCTAACGACATCGGGTCCGACGTATTAAAGCGTTTGCCAGTGAAGTCCCTCCTTCGGTTCAGGTCCGTTTGCCAGTCATGGCGAGACACCATTGACGACCCCAGTTTCGTGGCCCTCCACCTGAACCACTCCGCTCATTGGCATCTCTAAGTTGGGGCGATTTTCCGGAGACCTCCTACTTTCTGTTTGTGGGTCAGTCCTTTTCCCCTTCACATGCCACCTACCTGTTTCGTAGATCTTCCACGGCTTTACGCTCCGTTGATTCACGTGACGGTTTGATATGAGTTTCCGGAGGAGAAAGTTATGGGCAATCATTCTGTTGGAAATCGTGATCAATTTTCTCTAAAACTTTTTAGAAATTTCAAGATTGATATTGTCTAGAATTGTTGAGAATGGAGGTTGTTAAAAGAATCTAGAAGATTCACGTGGGAATGCAAGCAAGTAGAAATCTCTAGAAGAAGAATGGATAAACTACAATCTAGAATTTCCTAGAAGAAGCCTAAGTGGACAACATTCCACATAAATCTAGAATGTTGTATTTAGTCCCTATAAATAGGAAAAAGGGGGGAGCGTAGCATAACAACAAATGTAAAAGAGTGAGAGGAGCATGAGTTAATACTCCATATCATGAAACTCCTCCACCAACACTTCCTTCAACTATTATAAAATTATTTTATCCAACTAATGAAACTATTTCCCATATCCCATGTTCTTTATCCTTTAATTATCCTAGTTTATCCCAGTCCATCCACCACAAATTATATTATACATTTGCACACAACATCACTAATAAAAAATTATCATCAATACTAAAACCATGCTTCGTGCACATTTAAATTCTAACACATTCCAAATGTGGAATTTATTCACAAAAAGGGACAAGGTCATCCCAAGATCTGGTTCGGAGCGTGAATTTACTTCGGGATGAACTTGTCGTATTGTTGTGGGATTTGGCTTCGATGCTTCAAGAAATGATTATAAGATCGTGAGGAGTCTCCATGATCTAATTGATGATAATCGACGCTCGGCCGAGATCTTTTCACTCTATACAGATTCCTGGAGAAGATTGGAGTGTTAGGTTCCTGCTTTAATTGGCTCTAGACCTGCGGTCTTTTTGAATGGGAATCTGCATTGGTTGGTTTCCAAGGACGATGCAGATGGCTCTGTCAGAAGAGCTTAAGCACATAGTTAATGTTGATAGAGAAGTCATTTTATCAGTATTGAATGAGTTGCTGGCTGTGTGCACTCTTCGTTGGGAGGAGCCATATGGACAACCTCAACCACAATCGATTTGTTCCATCTGGGTTATGGGGGAGTATGGTGTCCCCAATTCTTGGACAAAGAAGTATACTCTTCGATATGCTAGACAAGTATTCCGACCGCATGGGTTCACCAGGAACGGGGAACTACTAATGGATATAGATAAGGAAGAACGAGCTTCCTAGAACCCAATTGTGGAACAATTTGAAGTTGTTTACCTAGCAAGGTGTTTTGATTGGGTCCCTGTTGTAGAAAGTCTTGTTTCACTTAGTAGATGAGTCAATTGCTTATGATAGATTGATTCTGCAGAAAGGTTGATAGACACTTGTGAAGTGAGGTGGTGCCCATTTACTCGTTGTACTTCTTGCAAGGCATATGCAATTTCACTTGTGTTTTTCTTTAGACTAAGCAAAGCCTTTTTTTTTTTTTTTTTTTTTTTTTATCTTAAACCAGAATGTGCCAATTTTTTTTTTTTTCTGAGTTTAAGACTCAGTTACTGTCATTCCGGCTAGGAGAGGACATACATGTACATCGCGGGGACGAGTTTTCCAAGAACATTTGAGTAATCTTACTTACTTTTTATCTGATGGCTCCTCCTTTCAAAAATCGCCTTTTCATATGGGTGGCTTGTCCATGGATAAATGGGAATTGGCTGTGTATCGACCTTTTCCACCCGCCTTGGGGTGAATGGTCTAGGTGGGGAGGGTCCAATTGATTGAAGCACTTTCCTTGAGTTTCAAGATATGGAGATAAGTAAAGACACCGATTCAATTGAAAGAATAAGTTCAACTTACTGTTGTTATTCCATCAATCATAATAGACGGAGTCAACAAGAAGATAAGAGCAAGGGATGTTCAAAAAGATATCGATTAGCAAAAATGACATTCTAGAGATACGATACTTTAATGAAATTGACCCATTTTACTTACGGAACATCATGGCTAGTATGCTTGATGAAGAGAAGGAGTGATTGATTCAAGGATGGATAGGTTCCAAAGTTAGAACCCTCTAGAAGCTACCCTATTTGTCTGAACTGAATTTAAAACCTATCCCATTTTTTTGGTCCGATTCTAGGGTCTACCTAACAACTTGTTTTCTTTTTTTGTTCCTTTGGTCATTTTTTGTAGCAAAATCATATGAGCTTATGAGTAATAAAGCAATTCAAAGTAAAAGATTAAAAACATAAATCCCTATCTACCAAAAACAACAATTTATAAGATGAATATGTAGTCATGTACAATTATAAATGATAAAAAGTCCAAACACATAATATAAAACATAATTTATAAAACTCCATTCCCCATTCATCCAAAAAAATTTAGGGAAAGAGGAAAGACTGGTGAGGAGTTTTAAGCATAAATGAAGAACAAATGAGTGGTGAGATTAGAATTAAGGAGAAAAAAGAAATTGTAATTTTGGTTTTTAGTTTATAAAACTAGTTCGAAACTGGTTTCAAAATTGAGTGGTCTAATCTAGTTCTTGAGTGGCTATACACTTGAAACCTACACCTGCATTGGTTTCAAAAGGAGATAGTTTCTAGACTTGTTTTTCGGGTGGTCTAGTCTTGTTCTTGGATTTAACCAATTTGGTTACACACTTCTAGTGAAGAGAGAGCCGA
Source organism: Eucalyptus lansdowneana (assembly GCA_017140395.1). Taxonomy (NCBI): domain Eukaryota; kingdom Viridiplantae; phylum Streptophyta; class Magnoliopsida; order Myrtales; family Myrtaceae; genus Eucalyptus; species Eucalyptus lansdowneana. Next base: position 44,105 of record CM029487.1, on the reverse strand, counting down.
TTTTGCATACCGTGATTTCCAATAGATTACTCAATGTGCTTAATGTCCCACATCAATTATATATGACTATCTTCCTCAATCATTTTGGTCCCAAAAGGTACTTCTATTTTTTTCCTACTTTCTTTTTCTAGAATCATATGGTCCTCATGCTGCCTAATTTCCCAAATTTATATAAATATTTTTTGGTTAGGCAAGATGGGCAAAAAGAGGTACTTCTCTCCCACCGCATTGACCCCTCAAATGCGAGTAATGCCAACGGGTAAGCTCAACAAATTGTAGCCATAGAGACTCGTAAAAAGCAATTGGCCATGTTCAGATAATCATGGCTATATTGGGCCTACATTTCATGCATAAATGCCTTTAGCCAACGGATGACATAAAGCAAGGTGCGTGATGGATGTTAGGTATGCTCGAAAGGCATGTGACTTGTGGTCCGATTGATAGTTCTTGTGCCTCTTATTAAATGAAGCTAGGTGAATGAATTATGCTTATATACATATTGTGTGCGTGCATAAATTAGATAATCAATAGTCACGGTAAGTTCGGCATCACTATTTTAATGTTCCTTTTTATTATGTGATGTATGGCATTAAAAACATTTGATACGGGCATGGATGTGTATGTATTATTTGCATTGGTTGTAGAAAGTGGGGTAAAAATTGGTGTATCGTAATACAATTTATAAATGATGACGTCTGAAGTTATCTTAAATTATTTTTTAACGTAGATAAATTATAAGACTAATATATAAACTTCTAAAAAATGTTGGCATCTTGCAATTGAAATTTCTTGCCGTTTACTTAGATTTGATAAAAGAACGAAGATATTTCAGAAAACATGAATTTGAGGTAACATAATAAGTACTTGAGATATATGTGAAGGATGACTGAATAATAGGACAAGAGAAATGATTACTAATCAAAGTACTTTTGACTGAGTAAAATAAGGTCGGCAGTTTCTATTTGTTTAAATTCGTTTTACTTAAAAAAATAAAATAGAGCGTGTTTTATAAAAAATGGCGCACATAAAAGTAAAAATAGTTCACTAATAATTGATTGTTATTTCACAACCAGCAAAAATTTAGGTAATAATTTTCTCCTCAAAAGAAAATTAACGTTCATGTAATAATTCCTAATCAAGACTGACAATTCGTGTTAATATGTCAATTATGTTTGTACTCTGTGTCAATTGGCATCGACCTAAAACATCTTAGTATTGATTGAATTCTATATGTCAAATTTATCTCAATTAATAAATTAAATTATCGCATCATATCACGTCATATTTTGATTTTCTCTTTGTAATTTGTGTTTCACGTTACATCATTTTTGTATTGTGTTGCTCCACTTGTAGGTGATAAGGACCAACTTTGAACTTTGTCCCACCTAAGAAGATATAGACAGAAATACTCTTAAGTGCTCAAATAGCAGATCACATGTCGTCTCCTTTCTATTTTTATTTCTTCCAATTTTCTTATTAGGGTCGATTAATTTATGGTTTTCATATTTTACTCTTTGGTTCTTATAATTTATCACGTCACATTATTCTTCGACCCGGTCCGACAAAGCCAAAACATCCGCCCAAGGAAAATGCGCGTGCTTCCTTCCCTAGCCGCTCCTCCTAGTAGTCGTCCTCACACCATCCCCACCAAGACAGCCAATCGGCGGACGCCACGTCAGCCGGGATGGTGCCCTTCCAAGTCGGATCGAAGAAAAACCACGCGATTCCATGAAGCTTTAATGATGATAGTTAGCGCGTAAGCTAAATAAGCACGAGCACACCTTATAACAAAAGCTATACATCACAAAATTCATAACCATATATTATATCATCCAAAACCGAAGTACCCCACACGTAAAGTGAGAGAGAGAGAGAGAGAGAGAGAGAGAGAGAGAGAGAGAGAGGGAGGGTGTTCTTCGTTTTCTTATAAAAATGGCTGCATCTATGTCATCTACATTATACTAACGTTCGAACTTTTCCGAGATACGGTAGCGACCGACTGAGAGAGAGAGAGTGAGAGAGAGGATGATGACGGTGGTGATTGTGGCGGAGCTGCTGGGGGAGTATGCCTTGGCAGTGGTGAGGCTGGCGGAGCAGCTGTTGCTGCGGGGAAGGGCTAGCCATCTTGGCGGCAGCCAGGTGTTGGGAATAACAGATCCCCGAAAAACGGATTCGACACTAAATTGAACCCCTAAATCAATGCGGAAGACGAGCCCGGAAAAATAACACGTATCGTCGATCCTAAAGCATACCACGGATTCGAGCGTACCTTTTTAGCAACAGATTAAACACCGACGCCGATAGAGGAAGAGAAACTTGGCCCTGTTCGATCCGATTAAGCAAAATCGCCTTTGCGCTTCACTGTTTTCCTTTTAGAGAGAAAACAAGAGAGAGAGAGAGAGAGGGGGAGAAGGGAGACGTACGTACGTTCTATTCCAACATGTGTCTTCTCTCTCTCTCTCTCCTCCCTTTTATACGTCCCTCCATCCACGGGCCCTATTCCCGTGGGCCGGGCTTTTTGGGCCTAACTTGGGCAGACGGGCCTTAAGCCCATCAATAATAAAATCATCATCTCCTACTCGCACATGGTGGGCCGAACATGATTCTCTTTACCTCTCTTCAACATTCATACCGGTGAATAATCCGTGCGACCAGCATATTTTGAGAGTTCATTGCTATACATCTGTTAGGAATATATAGCAGCTCATAATGGGTGTCTCACTCTGAGTAGATTCAGTATGCAATACCCTAGATCGATCGATCACATTTATATCTCTCTTGATCTCTTTTTAAACAATGATATATATATATATATAAATTGCATTCACAACTATGATTATCCCAAAGGCAGTCATAATTGGTCGACCAGTGAATACAAAACCACAATGTGATTCTTCAAAATCGATCTTCCTCTTTTCTTCAAACTCTCAATTTCAGTTCAGCTTGCTTTTCTAGAAATGTCCCATTAGATCGAATCAACTCATGACCATTGGCAACATCCTAAGATAGCAAACACTAAATAGAAATCTTGAGAATAAGTAAAAGTCATGAGGGCACTAAAATTGAGGAACTTTTTTCCTCAAGAGTCTCACACGTCATAAAAGTTGAGATCAAACTTTTTGCCACTCTTTTTGGTCGTCTCTTACATACGTAGTATGAAATATGTATTACGGTATTAACTCCTTTTCCATGGAGCGTATGTCTACATTTTTCAATACCGTACAGATGATAGTACAGACACACCCAATGTCTAACTTGAGTTCACGTACCTACTCATTCACAAAATTCATCAGAACTCACATCTGGCATCTTAGACAGATAAAGTAAAATATGTGGGGTATTTTACCTTCGGACATCGTAAGTATTATGTCCTCATCTTAACACTTAGTTAAGGCAACATACGTATTTTAAGCTTGAGCTCTTGATTATCACCTAGAGAATAAGCTTAAAAACAGTCTCATCTCTATTTACCACAGAGTGAATAGAGGTGATTACCCGTGTGAGTGGGCTAATCTTATATCTGTCCGACATACTTTCTCAACTTAAAAATAATGCACTGAGCATTTAGATGCATAAAGATCAAACAAAGATTCATAGGCATTAATAATGAAACAACACTAGTTCATAAATATGAACAACTTAGGGAAATTACAATCCAGTACATCAGACTCTACGCAATCCTAGAGATTTTACATGACCACAAAAAACATCTCTAGGTATTGGCTTTGTCATAGGATCTGCTACAATTCTATGCGTAGATATGTCGTAAGTTCACATCCTTTCGTGCAACCATATTTTTGACAAAGTTATACTTGGTATCTATATGTTTGGTCTTGCCATGATATTTTGAATCTTTGGTGTACACTATAGCTGCTTGGCTATCACAGTTAACCAATAATGGATTTGCAGCTTTCTCATTAACACCTAAATGATCCAAAAATCTCTTAAGCCAAATTCCTTCTTGTACTGCTGCTGATAATGCCATGAACTCAGCTTCCATCGTGGATAAGGCTATACACGTTTGCTTCTTACTACTCCATGATATGGCGCCATTGTTCAATAAGAAAGCAAATCCTGAGGTAGATTTTCTTTCATCTAAATCTCATCCCCAATCAGCATCTGAATAGCCTTCAAGTCGTAGATCCTTTCCTTGGTAATTCAACTTGAAATCATCAATTCCTTTCAGATACCTTAGTATTCTCTTAACGGCTTTCCAATGTGCTGGACCTGGATTGGATTGGTATCTACTCACCATTCCAACTGCAAAACATATGTCAGGTCTTGTACACATCATAGCGTACATCAAGCTCCCAACAGCACTAGCATAAGGAACATGTTTCATTTGTTCCTTCTCTTGTGGAGTCCTTGGACACAGTCTATGGCTCAATCCTTCACCTTTTGCAATAGGAGTGTCTATGGGTTTACAATCTTGCATATGAAATCGTTCAAGAACCTTATTTATATATGTTTCTTGCGAAAGAGACAATGATCTCTTCGAACGATCTCTTGAAATCTTAACTCCAAAAATGTATGCAGCCTCACCCATATCCTTCATCTCAAAGTTGGAAGACAAATAACTCTTGACGGTATTAACAAACTCCATATTGCTTAGGCAATCGTATATCATCAACATATAATGATATGATCAAAAATTGATCCTTGGATCTTTTGATATATACACAATGATCCTCATCAATCATTGTAAAATCATATGCTATTATGGCATTATGAAAACGTATATACCATTGTTTCGATGACTGCTTAAGGCCATATATATATCGACCTCAAAAGTCGACATACCTTTTCTTCTTGGCCTTTCACTATGAAACCAGCAGATTGTTCCATATATATTTCTTCCTCTAATTCTCTATTGAGGAAAGCAGTTTTTACATCCATCTGATGTAACTCAAGATCCATATTAGCTACTATTGCCAGAATAATGCGAATCGAGGTAAATCTCACTACAGAGAAAATGTATTTTCATAATCAATTCCTTCCTGTTGATTATACCCCTTCGCCACAAGGCGAGCCTTATGCCTTTCTATCGAGCCATCAGCCTTTCGCTTTATTTTGAGAACCCACTTGTTCCCAATAGCTCTGCGTCCTTTTGGAAGATCAACCAGTTCCCAGACTTGGTTTGATTTCATTGGCTCCATTTCCTCTTCCATTGCATGAATCCATTCTTCCTTACTAGGGAAATTCAGAGCCTCATTAATATTTCTTGGCTCATCCTCATTTTGTGGAGCAACCATAAAAGTTTCCCTTCAATGTCAAAATGTCGATGGGGAATACTTTGACGACTTCTTCGCCGTATGGGAGATTGTACACTTTGCACATCATTCCCCATTATGCTCCCACTTGGATTAGATAATGATGATGTCGTCTCATTATGTGGTTGCAATTAAGAATGAGTTGAATTCAATTCATCACTTCTCATATTACTCCCACTTGGACCAACTCCACTAATATCATTATCTTGATCCAAGGTTTCAAATAGGGAGTAATCTTCCCCTATTTCGCCCTTCTTAGGAAATTCATCCTCTAAGAATGTGACATCTCGTGATTCAAATTCAGTTATACTCCCACTTTCCTGCTCACCTATGAACACATACCCTTTTGAGTGTTCTGAGTATCTTATGAAAATACTCTTCTTTCCTCTGGGACCCAATTTCCCAAACTTGTGAGAGGACTCATGTGTATAGGCAGCACAACCCCATGACTTAAGAAAACTTAAGTCCGGTTTTCTACCTGTCCATAACTCATATGGAGTGGAAGTAACTGATTTGGAAGGCACCCGGTTAAGTATATAGGCAGCAGTTAATAATGCATCACTCTTAAAAGTAATTGGTAAGTTAGCATGCGCCATCATGGACCTAACCATTTCCAGTAGGGTTATGTTTCTTCTCTCCGCAATACCATTTTGTTGAGGAGTATATGGAATAGACAATTGTCTTTCTATTCCTTTTTCATCACACAATTTTCTGAACTCATTAGATAAATATTTTCGACCTCGATCGGATCTCAATGCTTTTATTTTCTTGTCTAATTGATTTTCTACCAGGTTCATAAACCTTTTCAAACAACTTATTGCTTCAGATTTATGAGAAATCAAATAGACATATCCGAATCGAGTATAATCTTCAATAAATGTGATGAAATAAACAGCCCCATGCCTTCCTCTCACATTCATTGGACCACAGACATCAGAATGGATTAAATGCAGAGGAAATTCAGCTCTTTTGCCTTTTTGAAATGGTTTACTTGTCGTTTTCCCTTCTAGGCAATGCTTACATATGGGCAAATCGACTTTTTCAATGTTGCCCAACAAGCCCTCTTTGGCTAGTCTATTCATATGTTGTTGACCAATATGACCAAGTCTAGCATGCCACACATTCACATCATTATTATAGGTATTAGGAGACATGATAAGGGAATGACAAACATTTGCATTAACATAGTCAATATCTAATACAATGAAACCATCCAGAAAATAACCACAACCATAGTAATTTGTATCTAAAAACAAATCCACACCTCTATTATAGAAGTTCATATTAAAACCTAGTCTAACCAACACTAAAACAGACACTAAATTCCGACGAATCTCCGGAGCATACAATACATCATGTAGGAATAAAGTGCGTCCACCACGCATATTCAGTTGGCATGTGCCAATTCCTTTCACTTCAGTCTAAAGTTGTTTCCCACATAGATCCACTTAGTTCCAGTTGATACTCGTCGGAATTCCACGAAGGATCCTCTATCCTTCGCTACATGGTCTGTCGCTCCTGAATCCACAGTCCACAAAGGATTAGACTCAGTTAAGAACACAGAACTCGACACATAAGCAAAGTTCTGAAAAGTACAAGTGGTGCATACCTTCTTTGGCTCACGACAGTCGCGAGCATAGTGACCCTTCTTGTCACAGTTGTAACACGTCACCCTTGCAAGCTTCTTCATGCGAGGACGCTTTCCTCTTTCATGTTGGTTAAACTTGGGTTTCTTCTCTGAAGGACCTGCTTCTTCCTTGTCTTTCCCTTTATCAAACCAGTTAGGGCGCTTGCGCTTGGAGCTCGAAGCTCCATTTGAGCTAGAACTAGCATGATAGAGTTCAGCATCCGGCTTAGCCGCCAAGAGGCGATCCTCTTCCAGCTCAAGATGACGCATTGCATCCTCGAAGGTTTTGATATTTTCATTATGAGTCAGGTGCACCTTCATATGCTCCCAACTTTGAGGCAATGAACAAATCACTGCTTGCACTTTCTGCTCATCTGTGAGGACATGGCCAGCATCTTTCAGCTCATTTATCATGTTTGACATTTTTCTAAGATGTTGCTTCATGGTCTGACCATGAGGCTTCTTATAAGAGTCAAACCTAATAGTGAGCTGCCTTAGTCTGGTCACCGAAGTATGACCAAATCTTGTCGCCAATGCTTCCTACATTTCTTTGGCATTGTTAAAACGCCTAAACTCTCGCATGACGTCATTTTCCATGCTGCTCAGCAATGTGATGCGACCAAGAGAGTTCTTTCTTTTCCACGCAGCAAAAGCTTCCTTGTCTCTCTTGTGCTGTGCAGTGGTTCCTTCTTCAGGTTCAACCATGGTCAGGTTAAGAGCCTCAAGTGCTTCTTGTTCTTCCAGCACATACTGGATTTTCATTTGCCAAATTTCATAGTTGTCACCATTGAGCTTTTCACCTTTGTTCAGCTCGGCAACTATGCTCTTTGTGGCCCCGAAGCCATTGATCTGAACACATCGAGACATATATGCACGAATTATTAATGCCTATCATTTATGCATCCCTTTTGCACGGACCCATCATATTAATGAACAATTTCAAGTAAGGTTTGGGAATCAAAAGGTCATTATGTTTCCAATCATCCTCTAGAAATCCTAACTTAAAACTATCATTAACATAATTTTCATATGCAAAATCAATTCTATGAAGCTACAAAAACTTTTAAACTACCTACAACAACCAGCAATAACAGAAAGCAAATAATATTTGACATACAATAATAATGCTCTCACATAATACAAATAACATATCGGTTGCTACATCAACAACAATCAGGTAGTTAACATTACATAAGATGTCCACAAAGCACACTTAACAAAGATCAGCCAATATATCTAACACCAAGTCGGAGAACACCGGGAAAGATCCCTTTTTGTTCAATTTCTTGATCTTTTCCTTGTAACAATTCAGTAATATTCATTTACAAAATCCATTACAATTTTCTTATATGAAGTAGCTCCGTTGACATCCCATATGCGATTCAACACATCTTGCCATTCAGGTGGAAGAGTGTTCATGAAAAATCGTACCATTTCTGACTGTGGCATAAGACCACCATTCCATATGACCTTTTGAATTTTCCCGTTGACTTCAAGGACGTGATCAATTAAGTTACCACTCTCTCATCAATGATCAGTCAGCTCAGCTATCAACTTAGACAGCGTTTCATTTTGTTCATCGGTAACTGCGCGAATAGGTGTGCGCAACCTCAGGGGAGGCATTGTTCCTGCAACAAATGCAGAACAAATAAGGGATCACATATAATCCACATAGACTTAATTGAAAAAGAAACACATTCTTTTCCCTTTTTTTTTTTTGGTCAACGATCAACGGCCAACGGTCAACGGTCAACGGTCAACGGTCAACGGTCGTCAACGGTCAATTGTTGTCGGTCGTTGGAGGTCGGACCGGACGGGCCGGTCGGACCGAGTCGGACGAACCGACCGCACATGCCGCGCGCGTGCGAGTGCTGACATCACGCAGATGCCAGCAAGCACGTGCCGCGCGCGTGCGAAGCGTTCGTGTGTCGGGTCGGGTCGGGTCGGGTCGCCGGTCGGGTCGCCGACCGGTGACCGCCCGGCCAACCGTTGTCGGCGCTGACGTAATCGATGACGTCATCCCAGCGGTTACCCACCGTTGGGTGACATCATGCTGACGTCAGCACGCGTCGGTTTGCCGACCGGCGCGTGTCGGTTCGTCGGCCAGCGGCGCGCACATGCCAGTTCGCCGACCGGCGCGTGTGCCGCACGCGCTGGGCGAGCTAGCGCTTCCGGGCGCGTCGCGCCCACGCGCAGCAGCTTCTGGCCGCGCGTGTGGGCGCGTGCGGCGTCTCCCGACGGCGTTCGACATATCGTCAGACTCGTCTCGACGACCCCTTTCTCCCTATGCCATCAGAATTTGATTTCGACTTACAAAAACTCGGAAAAGCTTCTTTTAAGAAGATTTTCTGGGTGAGGGGGCATTCGTTTGTTCTTTCATTGCTGTTGCCGGTGTGCGAGGAAGAAGTGGGCGATGAAGTGAGTACGGGACAATCCAAATGTACAGTGAATCGATCAGTTTGTGACCTTTATGATGCAACTCATTTGCTGGGATTCATGCTTTGTGTTCTGCTCTTTCCATAACAATATAGTTACAGTCATTTTCATTTGTTCTCTTCTGGGTTCATGTCGATGTTTTTGCTCTTTTCTGCTGCACAATTTGCGTGTATACGCAGGAGTGGTCTTTAAGGGAAGGATATCAAGAAATGGTCGGTTCAGGAGGCTACTGTCGTACTCTAGTTCAGATTAGCTTTGCTTTGCCTGACGTGTTGACTTGCTGTCATTGCGTTACGAAACATTCTGCTGGTCAGGTTAAAGGCTGACTCCGTGCATTGGCATTGAGAGATTATTCCAAAAAGCTACTTTAGCGTGTCCTAAATCTAAGTTGCTTCGATAATCTTAATACATTAGGATTAGTAGGTCTTCCAAGTGACGCTGCAAATGAAGCAAACGTGATCAATAAAGACAGCCTGCAATGGGTGAATTGAGTAGGGTCGGATTTCATCATTAAATGCCATTGTCTAGGACGATCCGAATTTGACTTTAAGCCCATTTGGTGGAGGCACGTCTAAGGTTAGACAGACCGTCAAGTGTATAATCAGATTGGAGAGTAGGTTTCTACAAACACTCTCAACAAGAGTGATAATATTAGATTGACAATGCGATATTGAGTTCAACTCGTATAACTTCAAATCAATCCGTCTGATTCATGTCATTGAAGATTTTCAGTACAATTCTATTACAAGACAATCATTGTGCGTTCATATCATAACACTCATATTTCCAAGTTTATATCAAGATGGCATAGGATATTCCCGTAAATAGCAAGTTATTAATTATTATCATAAAAGAATGATATTTTTTCCCACTTTTGCATGTTACTATTTTCCATTTTAAGAAAATGATATTCGAAAATCTTACAGAAACAAAGTTATTCCAATATTCATAAAATATTTTTGTAGCAAAAAAGAAATAATACGATTAATTATGGAAAAGAGACCTCGATGATATGATTTTGCCAAATGTAAGAAAGAAGTAACTACTGATAAATCAAATGCATTACTTCATCAAATTATAAGTTGTAAACATGCCGCCTTTGTTGAAGGGAGGAGCTATTGTGATAATGCTAATCCGGCTCATGAATTGACAGGAACTTGCCTAGGGATATTGTATCCTAAAGAGAAATTAGCAAAGCTGATCTCATGAAGGTATTTGAGTCTATCAGCTGGAAATCTGTCCTTGCAGTAAGTGAAATCTAGCAGTTTCCTAATCAATTTGGAAACAGATAAAAGCTTGTATTCCCAGGCCTCATTTCTCCATCTCCCTAAATGGACATCTTCAAGGCTTCTTTAAAGGCGAAAAGGGTTTGGAGACAATGCCTCTTTGTTATTGTCATGGGGGATACTCTCTCGAATGGCAGATGCTGCAGTTGAATAAAGCAAAGTCAAGTTTCATCCTCTTTACTCACACGTCAAACTCTCTCAGTTGGATTTTGCGGATGATTTGGTGATCACTTTTAAGGGCGGCAAGGATTCACTGAATGAGAAGCATTTGTTCTAGAGATTCAAACAATTGTCTGGCCTCAGGGCTTAATCCACAAAACGTTGAGTGGCATTTGGCAGGTCATGAAGGTCAATATGCGGAAGAGGTGGTGGCTTTGAGTGGATTCCAAAATGGCCACTTACCAGTGAAATATCTTGGTCTTCCCTTGATTTCTGGAAAATTTAAGTGATAAAGATTGCAAATCACTTGTGGTTAATGTCACCTCTCGAAAGTGAATTCGTTGACCATGTGATGTCTATCTTATGCGGGAGGAAAGCCGCGACACGCAGCTCATTGAAAATTGGGGGCATCGGGTCTCTCCTGATGTAGCAGATCGAACTTTTTCGACGGGATTGGAGCTGGAGTTCTGCTGTGTTTTGATCTTGAACATGTGGTTGGACTGGTGTTATGACGTTTTGTGCTGCATTTGCTCCTTGCACATGGAGTTGGATTGGAGATGTGACTTATGGTAGGGCATGTCCACGAGATAAGTCCACCCATCACGATCTTGGTTTTAGGGGTAATAAAGTAACTTACTTACCCAAAAAAAAAAAATATGAATATGGATACAAAGATGTTGTTTGTTTACTGTTATTTTTTTAGGAATATTATTAATAAGTGATTATTTTCATGCTCATATAGGTTTAAAATAAGGGTTAATATCAAATAATGAACAACTCCAAAGCTGATACATCTAAAATAGGTTTACCTAAACTAAATCAAACTA
>CM029487.1:0-15000 GCA_017140395.1 Eucalyptus lansdowneana | reverse complement strand
TAGGGTTTAGGGTTTAGGGTTTAGGGTTTAGGGTTTAGGGTTTAGGGTTTAGGGTTTAGGGTTTAGGGTTTAGGGTTTAGGGTTTAGGGTTTAGGGTTTAGGGTTTAGGGTTTAGGGTTTAGGGTTTAGGGTTTAGGGTTTAGGGTTTAGGGTTTAGGGTTTAGGGTTTAGGGTTTAGGGTTTAGGGTTTAGGGTTTAGGGTTTAGGGTTTAGGGTTTAGGGTTTAGGGTTTAGGGTTTAGGGTTTAGGGTTTAGGGTTTAGGGTTTAGGGTTTAGGGTTTAGGGTTTAGGGTTTAGGGTTTAGGGTTTAGGGTTTAGGGTTTAGGGTTTAGGGTTTAGGGTTTAGGGTTTAGGGTTTAGGGTTTAGGGTTTAGGGTTTAGGGTTTAGGGTTTAGGGTTTAGGGTTTAGGGTTTAGGGTTTAGGGTTTAGGGTTTAGGGTTTAGGGTTTAGGGTTTAGGGTTTAGGGTTTAGGGTTTAGGGTTTAGGGTTTAGGGTTTAGGGTTTAGGGTTTAGGGTTTAGGGTTTAGGGTTTAGGGTTTAGGGTTTAGGGTTTAGGGTTTAGGGTTTAGGGTTTAGGGTTTAGGGTTTAGGGTTTAGGGTTTAGGGTTTAGGGTTTAGGGTTTAGGGTTTAGGGTTTAGGGTTTAGGGTTTAGGGTTTAGGGTTTAGGGTTTAGGGTTTAGGGTTTAGGGTTTAGGGTTTAGGGTTTAGGGTTTAGGGTTTAGGGTTTAGGGTTTAGGGTTTAGGGTTTAGGGTTTAGGGTTTAGGGTTTAGGGTTTAGGGTTTAGGGTTTAGGGTTTAGGGTTTAGGGTTTAGGGTTTAGGGTTTAGGGTTTAGGGTTTAGGGTTTAGGGTTTAGGGTTTAGGGTTTAGGGTTTAGGGTTTAGGGTTTAGGGTTTAGGGTTTAGGGTTTAGGGTTTAGGGTTTAGGGTTTAGGGTTTAGGGTTTAGGGTTTAGGGTTTAGGGTTTAGGGTTTAGGGTTTAGGGTTTAGGGTTTAGGGTTTAGGGTTTAGGGTTTAGGGTTTAGGGTTTAGGGTTTAGGGTTTAGGGTTTAGGGTTTAGGGTTTAGGGTTTAGGGTTTAGGGTTTAGGGTTTAGGGTTTAGGGTTTAGGGTTTAGGGTTTAGGGTTTAGGGTTTAGGGTTTAGGGTTTAGGGTTTAGGGTTTAGGGTTTAGGGTTTAGGGTTTAGGGTTTAGGGTTTAGGGTTTAGGGTTTAGGGTTTAGGGTTTAGGGTTTAGGGTTTAGGGTTTAGGGTTTAGGGTTTAGGGTTTAGGGTTTAGGGTTTAGGGTTTAGGGTTTAGGGTTTAGGGTTTAGGGTTTAGGGTTTAGGGTTTAGGGTTTAGGGTTTAGGGTTTAGGGTTTAGGGTTTAGGGTTTAGGGTTTAGGGTTTAGGGTTTAGGGTTTAGGGTTTAGGGTTTAGGGTTTAGGGTTTAGGGTTTAGGGTTTAGGGTTTAGGGTTTAGGGTTTAGGGTTTAGGGTTTAGGGTTTAGGGTTTAGGGTTTAGGGTTTAGGGTTTAGGGTTTAGGGTTTAGGGTTTAGGGTTTAGGGTTTAGGGTTTAGGGTTTAGGGTTTAGGGTTTAGGGTTTAGGGTTTAGGGTTTAGGGTTTAGGGTTTAGGGTTTAGGGTTTAGGGTTTAGGGTTTAGGGTTTAGGGTTTAGGGTTTAGGGTTTAGGGTTTAGGGTTTAGGGTTTAGGGTTTAGGGTTTAGGGTTTTTAGGGTTTAGGGTTTAGGGTTTAGGGTTTAGGGTTTAGGGTTTAGGGTTTAGGGTTTAGGGGGTTTAGGGTTTAGGGTTTAGGGTTTAGGGTTTAGGGTTTAGGGTTTAGGGTTTAGGGTTTAGGGTTTAGGGTTTAGGGTTTAGGGTTTAGGGTTTAGGGTTTAGGGTTTAGGGTTTAGGGTTTAGGGTTTAGGGTTTAGGGTTTAGGGTTTAGGGTTTAGGGTTTAGGGTTTAGGGTTTAGGGTTTAGGGTTTAGGGTTTAGGGTTTAGGGTTTAGGGTTTAGGGTTTAGGGTTTAGGGTTTAGGGTTTAGGGTTTAGGGTTTAGGGTTTAGGGTTTAGGGTTTAGGGTTTAGGGTTTAGGGTTTAGGGTTTAGGGTTTAGGGTTTAGGGTTTAGGGTTTAGGGTTTAGGGTTTAGGGTTTAGGGTTTAGGGTTTAGGGTTTAGGGTTTAGGGTTTAGGGTTTAGGGTTTAGGGTTTAGGGTTTAGGGTTTAGGGTTTAGGGTTTAGGGTTTAGGGTTTAGGGTTTAGGGTTTAGGGTTTAGGGTTTAGGGTTTAGGGTTTAGGGTTTAGGGTTTAGGGTTTAGGGTTTAGGGTTTAGGGTTTAGGGTTTAGGGTTTAGGGTTTAGGGTTTAGGGTTTAGGGTTTAGGGTTTAGGGTTTAGGGTTTAGGGTTTAGGGTTTAGGGTTTAGGGTTTAGGGTTTAGGGTTTAGGGTTTAGGGTTTAGGGTTTAGGGTTTAGGGTTTAGGGTTTAGGGTTTAGGGTTTAGGGGTTTAGGGTTTAGGGTTTAGGGTTTAGGGTTTAGGGTTTAGGGTTTAGGGTTTAGGGTTTAGGGGTTTAGGGTTTAGGGTTTAGGGTTTAGGGTTTAGGGTTTAGGGTTTAGGGTTTAGGGTTTAGGGTTTAGGGTTTAGGGTTTAGGGTTTAGGGTTTAGGGTTTAGGGTTTAGGGTTTAGGGTTTAGGGTTTAGGGTTTAGGGTTTAGGGTTTAGGGTTTAGGGTTTAGGGTTTAGGGTTTAGGGTTTAGGGTTTAGGGTTTAGGGTTTAGGGTTTAGGGTTTAGGGTTTAGGGTTTAGGGTTTAGGGTTTAGGGTTTAGGGTTTAGGGTTTAGGGTTTAGGGTTTAGGGTTTAGGGTTTAGGGTTTAGGGGGTTTAGGGTTTAGGGTTTAGGGTTTAGGGTTTAGGGTTTAGGGTTTAGGGTTTAGGGTTTAGGGTTTAGGGTTTAGGGTTTAGGGTTTAGGGTTTAGGGTTTAGGGTTTAGGGTTTAGGGTTTAGGGTTTAGGGTTTAGGGTTTAGGGTTTAGGGTTTAGGGTTTAGGGTTTAGGGTTTAGGGTTTAGGGTTTAGGGTTTAGGGTTTAGGGTTTAGGGTTTAGGGTTTAGGGTTTAGGGTTTAGGGTTTAGGGTTTAGGGTTTAGGGTTTAGGGTTTAGGGTTTAGGGTTTAGGGTTTAGGGTTTAGGGTTTAGGGTTTAGGGTTTAGGGTTTAGGGTTTAGGGTTTAGGGTTTAGGGTTTAGGGTTTAGGGTTTAGGGTTTAGGGTTTAGGGTTTAGGGTTTAGGGTTTAGGGTTTAGGGTTTAGGGTTTAGGGTTTAGGGTTTAGGGTTTAGGGTTTAGGGTTTAGGGTTTAGGGTTTAGGGTTTAGGGTTTAGGGTTTAGGGTTTAGGGTTTAGGGTTTAGGGTTTAGGGTTTAGGGTTTAGGGTTTAGGGTTTAGGGTTTAGGGTTTAGGGTTTAGGGTTTAGGGTTTAGGGTTTAGGGTTTAGGGTTTAGGGTTTAGGGTTTAGGGTTTAGGGTTTAGGGTTTAGGGTTTAGGGTTTAGGGTTTAGGGTTTAGGGTTTAGGGTTTAGGGTTTAGGGTTTAGGGTTTAGGGTTTAGGGTTTAGGGTTTAGGGTTTAGGGTTTAGGGTTTAGGGTTTAGGGTTTAGGGTTTAGGGTTTAGGGTTTAGGGTTTAGGGTTTAGGGTTTAGGGTTTAGGGTTTAGGGTTTAGGGTTTAGGGTTTAGGGTTTAGGGTTTAGGGTTTAGGGTTTAGGGTTTAGGGTTTAGGGTTTAGGGTTTAGGGTTTAGGGTTTAGGGTTTAGGGTTTAGGGTTTAGGGTTTAGGGTTTAGGGTTTAGGGTTTAGGGTTTAGGGTTTAGGGTTTAGGGTTTAGGGTTTAGGGTTTAGGGTTTAGGGTTTAGGGTTTAGGGTTTAGGGTTTAGGGTTTAGGGTTTAGGGTTTAGGGTTTAGGGTTTAGGGTTTAGGGTTTAGGGTTTAGGGTTTAGGGTTTAGGGTTTAGGGTTTAGGGTTTAGGGTTTAGGGTTTAGGGTTTAGGGTTTAGGGTTTAGGGTTTAGGGTTTAGGGTTTAGGGTTTAGGGTTTAGGGTTTAGGGTTTAGGGTTTAGGGTTTAGGGTTTAGGGTTTAGGGTTTAGGGTTTAGGGTTTAGGGTTTAGGGTTTAGGGTTTAGGGTTTAGGGTTTAGGGTTTAGGGTTTAGGGTTTAGGGTTTAGGGTTTAGGGTTTAGGGTTTAGGGTTTAGGGTTTAGGGTTTAGGGTTTAGGGTTTAGGGTTTAGGGTTTAGGGTTTAGGGTTTAGGGTTTAGGGTTTAGGGTTTAGGGTTTAGGGTTTAGGGTTAGGGGTTTAGGGTTTAGGGTTTAGGGTTTAGGGTTTAGGGTTTAGGGTTTAGGGTTTAGGGTTTAGGGTTTAGGGTTTAGGGTTTAGGGTTTAGGGTTTAGGGTTTAGGGTTTAGGGTTTAGGGTTTAGGGTTTAGGGTTTAGGGTTTAGGGTTTAGGGTTTAGGGTTTAGGGTTTAGGGTTTAGGGTTTAGGGTTTAGGGTTTAGGGTTTAGGGTTTAGGGTTTAGGGTTTAGGGTTTAGGGTTTAGGGTTTAGGGTTTAGGGTTTAGGGTTTAGGGTTTAGGGTTTAGGGTTTAGGGTTTAGGGTTTAGGGTTTAGGGTTTAGGGTTTAGGGTTTAGGGTTTAGGGTTTAGGGTTTAGGGTTTAGGGTTTAGGGTTTAGGGTTTAGGGTTTAGGGTTTAGGGTTTAGGGTTTAGGGTTTAGGGTTTAGGGTTTAGGGTTTAGGGTTTAGGGTTTAGGGTTTAGGGTTTAGGGTTTAGGGTTTAGGGTTTAGGGTTTAGGGTTTAGGGTTTAGGGTTTAGGGTTTTAGGGTTTAGGGTTTGGGGGTTTAGGGTTTAGGGTTTAGGGTTTAGGGTTTAGGGTTTAGGGTTTAGGGTTTAGGGTTTAGGGTTTAGGGTTTAGGGTTTAGGGTTTAGGGTTTAGGGTTTAGGGTTTAGGGTTTAGGGTTTAGGGTTTAGGGTTTAGGGTTTAGGGTTTAGGGTTTAGGGTTTAGGGTTTAGGGTTTAGGGTTTAGGGTTTAGGGTTTAGGGTTTAGGGTTTAGGGTTTAGGGTTTAGGGTTTAGGGTTTAGGGTTTAGGGTTTAGGGTTTAGGGTTTAGGGTTTAGGGTTTAGGGTTTAGGGTTTAGGGTTTAGGGTTTAGGGTTTAGGGTTTAGGGTTTAGGGTTTAGGGTTTAGGGTTTAGGGTTTAGGGTTTAGGGTTTAGGGTTTAGGGTTTAGGGTTTAGGGTTTAGGGTTTAGGGTTTAGGGTTTAGGGTTTAGGGTTTAGGGTTTAGGGTTTAGGGTTTAGGGTTTAGGGTTTAGGGTTTAGGGTTTAGGGTTTAGGGTTTAGGGTTTAGGGTTTAGGGTTTAGGGTTTAGGGTTTAGGGTTTAGGGTTTAGGGTTTAGGGTTTAGGGTTTAGGGTTTAGGGTTTAGGGTTTAGGGTTTAGGGTTTAGGGTTTAGGGTTTAGGGTTTAGGGTTTAGGGTTTAGGGTTTAGGGTTTAGGGTTTAGGGTTTAGGGTTTAGGGTTTAGGGTTTAGGGTTTAGGGTTTAGGGTTTAGGGTTTAGGGTTTAGGGTTTAGGGTTTAGGGTTTAGGGTTTAGGGTTTAGGGTTTAGGGTTTAGGGTTTAGGGTTTAGGGTTTAGGGTTTAGGGTTTAGGGTTTAGGGTTTAGGGTTTAGGGTTTAGGGTTTAGGGTTTAGGGTTTAGGGTTTAGGGTTTAGGGTTTAGGGTTTAGGGTTTAGGGTTTAGGGTTTAGGGTTTAGGGTTTAGGGTTTAGGGTTTAGGGTTTAGGGTTTAGGGTTTAGGGTTTAGGGTTTAGGGTTTAGGGTTTAGGGGGTTTAGGGTTTAGGGTTTAGGGTTTAGGGTTTAGGGTTTAGGGTTTAGGGTTTAGGGTTTAGGGTTTAGGGTTTAGGGTTTAGGGTTTAGGGTTTAGGGTTTAGGGTTTAGGGTTTAGGGTTTAGGGTTTAGGGTTTAGGGTTTAGGGTTTAGGGTTTAGGGTTTAGGGTTTAGGGTTTAGGGTTTAGGGTTTAGGGTTTAGGGTTTAGGGTTTAGGGTTTAGGGTTTAGGGTTTAGGGTTTAGGGTTTAGGGTTTAGGGTTTAGGGTTTAGGGTTTAGGGTTTAGGGTTTAGGGTTTAGGGTTTAGGGTTTAGGGTTTAGGGTTTAGGGTTTAGGGTTTAGGGTTTAGGGTTTAGGGTTTAGGGTTTAGGGTTTAGGGTTTAGGGTTTAGGGTTTAGGGTTTAGGGTTTAGGGTTTAGGGTTTAGGGTTTAGGGTTTAGGGTTTAGGGTTTAGGGTTTAGGGTTTAGGGTTTAGGGTTTAGGGTTTAGGGTTTAGGGGTTTAGGGTTTAGGGTTTAGGGTTTAGGGTTTAGGGTTTAGGGTTTAGGGTTTAGGGTTTAGGGTTTAGGGTTTAGGGTTTAGGGTTTAGGGTTTAGGGTTTAGGGTTTAGGGTTTAGGGTTTAGGGTTTAGGGTTTAGGGTTTAGGGTTTAGGGTTTAGGGTTTAGGGTTTAGGGTTTAGGGTTTAGGGTTTAGGGTTTAGGGTTTAGGGTTTAGGGTTTAGGGTTTAGGGTTTAGGGTTTAGGGTTTAGGGTTTAGGGTTTAGGGTTTAGGGTTTAGGGTTTAGGGTTTAGGGTTTAGGGTTTAGGGTTTAGGGTTTAGGGTTTAGGGTTTAGGGTTTAGGGTTTAGGGTTTAGGGTTTAGGGTTTAGGGTTTAGGGTTTAGGGTTTAGGGTTTAGGGTTTAGGGTTTAGGGTTTAGGGTTTAGGGTTTAGGGTTTAGGGTTTAGGGTTTAGGGTTTAGGGTTTAGGGTTTAGGGTTTAGGGTTTAGGGTTTAGGGGTTTAGGGTTTAGGGTTTAGGGGTTTAGGGTTTAGGGTTTAGGGTTTAGGGTTTAGGGTTTAGGGTTTAGGGTTTAGGGTTTAGGGTTTAGGGTTTAGGGTTTAGGGTTTAGGGTTTAGGGTTTAGGGTTTAGGGTTTAGGGTTTAGGGTTTAGGGTTTAGGGTTTAGGGTTTAGGGTTTAGGGTTTAGGGTTTAGGGTTTAGGGTTTAGGGTTTAGGGTTTAGGGTTTAGGGTTTAGGGTTTAGGGTTTAGGGTTTAGGGTTTAGGGTTTAGGGTTTAGGGTTTAGGGTTTAGGGTTTAGGGTTTAGGGTTTAGGGTTTAGGGTTTAGGGTTTAGGGTTTAGGGTTTAGGGTTTAGGGTTTAGGGTTTAGGGTTTAGGGTTTAGGGTTTAGGGTTTAGGGTTTAGGGTTTAGGGTTTAGGGTTTAGGGTTTAGGGTTTAGGGTTTAGGGTTTAGGGTTTAGGGTTTAGGGTTTAGGGTTTAGGGTTTAGGGTTTAGGGTTTAGGGTTTAGGGTTTAGGGTTTAGGGTTTAGGGTTTAGGGTTTTAGGGTTTAGGGTTTAGGGTTTAGGGTTTAGGGTTTAGGGTTTAGGGTTTAGGGTTTAGGGTTTAGGGTTTAGGGTTTAGGGTTTAGGGTTTAGGGTTTAGGGTTTAGGGTTTAGGGTTTAGGGTTTAGGGTTTAGGGTTTAGGGTTTAGGGTTTAGGGTTTAGGGTTTAGGGTTTAGGGTTTAGGGTTTAGGGTTTAGGGTTTAGGGTTTAGGGTTTAGGGTTTAGGGTTTAGGGTTTAGGGTTTAGGGTTTAGGGTTTAGGGTTTAGGGTTTAGGGTTTAGGGTTTAGGGTTTAGGGTTTAGGGTTTAGGGTTTAGGGTTTAGGGTTTAGGGTTTAGGGTTTAGGGTTTAGGGTTTAGGGTTTAGGGTTTAGGGTTTAGGGTTTAGGGTTTAGGGTTTAGGGTTTAGGGTTTAGGGTTTAGGGTTTAGGGTTTAGGGTTTAGGGTTTAGGGTTTAGGGTTTAGGGTTTAGGGTTTAGGGTTTAGGGTTTAGGGTTTAGGGTTTAGGGTTTAGGGTTTAGGGTTTAGGGTTTTTAGGGTTTAGGGTTTAGGGTTTAGGGTTTAGGGTTTAGGGTTTAGGGTTTAGGGTTTAGGGTTTAGGGTTTAGGGTTTAGGGTTTAGGGTTTAGGGTTTAGGGTTTAGGGTTTAGGGTTTAGGGTTTAGGGTTTAGGGTTTAGGGTTTAGGGTTTAGGGTTTAGGGTTTAGGGTTTAGGGTTTAGGGTTTAGGGTTTAGGGTTTAGGGTTTAGGGTTTAGGGTTTAGGGTTTAGGGTTTAGGGTTTAGGGTTTAGGGTTTAGGGTTTAGGGTTTAGGGTTTAGGGTTTAGGGTTTAGGGTTTAGGGTTTAGGGTTTAGGGTTTAGGGTTTAGGGTTTAGGGTTTAGGGTTTAGGGTTTAGGGTTTAGGGTTTAGGGTTTAGGGTTTAGGGTTTAGGGTTTAGGGTTTAGGGTTTAGGGTTTAGGGTTTAGGGTTTAGGGTTTAGGGTTTAGGGTTTAGGGTTTAGGGTTTAGGGTTTAGGGTTTAGGGTTTAGGGTTTAGGGTTTAGGGTTTAGGGTTTAGGGTTTAGGGTTTAGGGTTTAGGGTTTAGGGTTTAGGGTTTAGGGTTTAGGGTTTAGGGTTTAGGGTTTAGGGTTTAGGGTTTAGGGTTTAGGGTTTAGGGTTTAGGGTTTAGGGTTTAGGGTTTAGGGTTTAGGGTTTAGGGTTTAGGGTTTAGGGTTTAGGGTTTAGGGTTTAGGGTTTAGGGTTTAGGGTTTAGGGTTTAGGGTTTAGGGTTTAGGGTTTAGGGTTTAGGGTTTAGGGTTTAGGGTTTAGGGTTTAGGGTTTAGGGTTTAGGGGGTTTAGGGTTTAGGGTTTAGGGTTTAGGGTTTAGGGTTTAGGGTTTAGGGTTTAGGGTTTAGGGTTTAGGGTTTAGGGTTTAGGGTTTAGGGTTTAGGGTTTAGGGTTTAGGGTTTAGGGTTTAGGGTTTAGGGTTTAGGGTTTAGGGTTTAGGGTTTAGGGTTTAGGGTTTAGGGTTTAGGGTTTAGGGTTTAGGGGTTTAGGGTTTAGGGTTTAGGGTTTAGGGTTTAGGGTTTAGGGTTTAGGGTTTAGGGTTTAGGGTTTAGGGTTTAGGGTTTAGGGTTTAGGGTTTAGGGTTTAGGGTTTAGGGTTTAGGGTTTAGGGTTTAGGGTTTAGGGTTTAGGGTTTAGGGTTTAGGGTTTAGGGTTTAGGGTTTAGGGTTTAGGGTTTAGGGTTTAGGGTTTAGGGTTTAGGGTTTAGGGTTTAGGGTTTAGGGTTTAGGGTTTAGGGTTTAGGGTTTAGGGTTTAGGGTTTAGGGTTTAGGGTTTAGGGTTTAGGGTTTAGGGTTTAGGGTTTAGGGTTTAGGGTTTAGGGTTTAGGGTTTAGGGTTTAGGGTTTAGGGTTTAGGGTTTAGGGTTTAGGGTTTAGGGTTTAGGGTTTAGGGTTTAGGGTTTAGGGTTTAGGGTTTAGGGTTTAGGGTTTAGGGTTTAGGGTTTAGGGTTTAGGGTTTAGGGTTTAGGGTTTAGGGTTTAGGGGTTTAGGGTTTAGGGTTTAGGGTTTAGGGTTTAGGGTTTAGGGTTTAGGGTTTAGGGTTTAGGGTTTAGGGTTTAGGGTTTAGGGTTTAGGGTTTAGGGTTTAGGGTTTAGGGTTTAGGGTTTAGGGTTTAGGGTTTAGGGTTTAGGGTTTAGGGTTTAGGGTTTAGGGTTTAGGGTTTAGGGTTTAGGGTTTAGGGTTTAGGGTTTAGGGTTTAGGGTTTAGGGTTTAGGGTTTAGGGTTTAGGGTTTAGGGTTTAGGGTTTAGGGTTTAGGGTTTAGGGTTTAGGGTTTAGGGTTTAGGGTTTAGGGTTTAGGGTTTAGGGTTTAGGGTTTAGGGTTTAGGGTTTAGGGTTTAGGGTTTAGGGTTTAGGGTTTAGGGTTTAGGGTTTAGGGTTTAGGGTTTAGGGTTTAGGGTTTAGGGTTTAGGGTTTAGGGTTTAGGGTTTAGGGTTTAGGGTTTAGGGTTTAGGGTTTAGGGTTTAGGGTTTAGGGTTTAGGGTTTAGGGTTTAGGGTTTAGGGTTTAGGGTTTAGGGTTTAGGGTTTAGGGTTTAGGGTTTAGGGTTTAGGGTTTAGGGTTTAGGGTTTAGGGTTTAGGGTTTAGGGTTTAGGGTTTAGGGTTTAGGGTTTAGGGTTTAGGGTTTAGGGTTTAGGGTTTAGGGTTTAGGGTTTAGGGTTTAGGGTTTAGGGTTTAGGGTTTAGGGTTTAGGGTTTAGGGTTTAGGGTTTAGGGTTTAGGGTTTAGGGTTTAGGGTTTAGGGTTTAGGGTTTAGGGTTTAGGGTTTAGGGTTTAGGGTTTAGGGTTTAGGGTTTAGGGTTTAGGGTTTAGGGTTTAGGGTTTAGGGTTTAGGGTTTAGGGTTTAGGGTTTAGGGTTTAGGGTTTAGGGTTTAGGGTTTAGGGTTTAGGGTTTAGGGTTTAGGGTTTAGGGTTTAGGGTTTAGGGTTTAGGGTTTAGGGTTTAGGGTTTAGGGTTTAGGGTTTAGGGTTTAGGGTTTAGGGTTTAGGGTTTAGGGTTTAGGGTTTAGGGTTTAGGGTTTAGGGTTTAGGGTTTAGGGTTTAGGGTTTAGGGTTTAGGGTTTAGGGTTTAGGGTTTAGGGTTTAGGGTTTAGGGTTTAGGGTTTAGGGTTTAGGGTTTAGGGTTTAGGGTTTAGGGTTTAGGGTTTAGGGTTTAGGGTTTAGGGTTTAGGGTTTAGGGTTTAGGGTTTAGGGTTTAGGGTTTAGGGTTTAGGGTTTAGGGTTTAGGGTTTAGGGTTTAGGGTTTAGGGTTTAGGGTTTAGGGTTTAGGGTTTAGGGTTTAGGGTTTAGGGTTTAGGGTTTAGGGTTTAGGGTTTAGGGTTTAGGGTTTAGGGTTTAGGGTTTAGGGTTTAGGGTTTAGGGTTTAGGGTTTAGGGTTTAGGGTTTAGGGTTTAGGGTTTAGGGTTTAGGGTTTAGGGTTTAGGGTTTAGGGTTTAGGGTTTAGGGTTTAGGGTTTAGGGTTTAGGGTTTAGGGTTTAGGGTTTAGGGTTTAGGGTTTAGGGTTTAGGGTTTAGGGTTTAGGGTTTAGGGTTTAGGGTTTAGGGTTTAGGGTTTAGGGGTTTAGGGTTTAGGGTTTAGGGTTTAGGGTTTAGGGTTTAGGGTTTAGGGTTTAGGGTTTAGGGTTTAGGGTTTAGGGTTTAGGGTTTAGGGTTTAGGGTTTAGGGTTTAGGGTTTAGGGTTTAGGGTTTAGGGTTTAGGGTTTAGGGTTTAGGGTTTAGGGTTTAGGGTTTAGGGTTTAGGGTTTAGGGTTTAGGGTTTAGGGTTTAGGGTTTAGGGTTTAGGGTTTAGGGTTTAGGGTTTAGGGTTTAGGGTTTAGGGTTTAGGGTTTAGGGTTTAGGGTTTAGGGTTTAGGGTTTAGGGTTTAGGGTTTAGGGTTTAGGGTTTAGGGTTTAGGGTTTAGGGTTTAGGGTTTAGGGTTTAGGGTTTAGGGTTTAGGGTTTAGGGTTTAGGGTTTAGGGTTTAGGGTTTAGGGTTTAGGGTTTAGGGTTTAGGGTTTAGGGTTTAGGGTTTAGGGTTTAGGGTTTAGGGTTTAGGGTTTAGGGTTTAGGGTTTAGGGTTTAGGGGTTTAGGGTTTAGGGTTTAGGGTTTAGGGTTTAGGGTTTAGGGTTTAGGGTTTAGGGTTTAGGGTTTAGGGTTTAGGGTTTAGGGTTTAGGGTTTAGGGTTTAGGGTTTAGGGTTTAGGGTTTAGGGTTTAGGGTTTAGGGTTTAGGGTTTAGGGTTTAGGGTTTAGGGTTTAGGGTTTAGGGTTTAGGGTTTAGGGTTTAGGGTTTAGGGTTTAGGGTTTAGGGTTTAGGGTTTAGGGTTTAGGGTTTAGGGTTTAGGGTTTAGGGTTTAGGGTTTAGGGTTTAGGGGTTTAGGGTTTAGGGTTTAGGGTTTAGGGTTTAGGGTTTAGGGTTTAGGGTTTAGGGTTTAGGGTTTAGGGTTTAGGGTTTAGGGTTTAGGGTTTAGGGTTTAGGGTTTAGGGTTTAGGGTTTAGGGTTTAGGGTTTAGGGTTTAGGGTTTAGGGTTTAGGGTTTAGGGTTTAGGGTTTAGGGTTTAGGGTTTAGGGTTTAGGGTTTAGGGTTTAGGGTTTAGGGTTTAGGGTTTAGGGTTTAGGGTTTAGGGTTTAGGGTTTAGGGTTTAGGGTTTAGGGTTTAGGGTTTAGGGTTTAGGGTTTAGGGTTTAGGGTTTAGGGTTTAGGGTTTAGGGTTTAGGGTTTAGGGTTTAGGGTTTAGGGTTTAGGGTTTAGGGTTTAGGGTTTAGGGTTTAGGGTTTAGGGTTTAGGGTTTAGGGTTTAGGGTTTAGGGTTTAGGGTTTAGGGTTTAGGGTTTAGGGTTTAGGGTTTAGGGTTTAGGGTTTAGGGTTTAGGGTTTAGGGTTTAGGGTTTAGGGTTTAGGGTTTAGGGTTTAGGGTTTAGGGTTTAGGGTTTAGGGTTTAGGGTTTAGGGTTTAGGGTTTAGGGTTTAGGGTTTAGGGTTTAGGGTTTAGGGTTTAGGGTTTAGGGTTTAGGGTTTAGGGTTTAGGGTTTAGGGTTTAGGGTTTAGGGTTTAGGGTTTAGGGTTTAGGGTTTAGGGTTTAGGGTTTAGGGTTTAGGGTTTAGGGTTTAGGGTTTAGGGTTTAGGGTTTAGGGTTTAGGGTTTAGGGTTTAGGGTTTAGGGTTTAGGGTTTAGGGTTTAGGGTTTAGGGTTTAGGGTTTAGGGTTTAGGGTTTAGGGTTTAGGGTTTAGGGTTTAGGGTTTAGGGTTTAGGGTTTAGGGTTTAGGGTTTAGGGTTTAGGGTTTAGGGTTTAGGGTTTAGGGTTTAGGGTTTAGGGTTTAGGGTTTAGGGTTTAGGGTTTAGGGTTTAGGGTTTAGGGTTTAGGGTTTAGGGTTTAGGGTTTAGGGTTTAGGGTTTAGGGTTTAGGGTTTAGGGTTTAGGGTTTAGGGTTTAGGGTTTAGGGTTTAGGGTTTAGGGTTTAGGGTTTAGGGTTTAGGGTTTAGGGTTTAGGGTTTAGGGTTTAGGGTTTAGGGTTTAGGGTTTAGGGTTTAGGGTTTAGGGTTTAGGGTTTAGGGTTTAGGGTTTAGGGTTTAGGGTTTAGGGTTTAGGGTTTAGGGTTTAGGGTTTAGGGTTTAGGGTTTAGGGTTTAGGGTTTAGGGTTTAGGGTTTAGGGTTTAGGGTTTAGGGTTTAGGGTTTAGGGTTTAGGGTTTAGGGTTTAGGGTTTAGGGTTTAGGGTTTAGGGTTTAGGGTTTAGGGTTTAGGGTTTAGGGTTTAGGGTTTAGGGTTTAGGGTTTAGGGTTTAGGGTTTAGGGTTTAGGGTTTAGGGTTTAGGGTTTAGGGTTTAGGGTTTAGGGTTTAGGGTTTAGGGTTTAGGGTTTAGGGTTTAGGGTTTAGGGTTTAGGGTTTAGGGTTTAGGGTTTAGGGTTTAGGGTTTAGGGTTTAGGGTTTAGGGTTTAGGGTTTAGGGTTTAGGGTTTAGGGTTTAGGGGTTTAGGGTTTAGGGTTTAGGGTTTAGGGTTTAGGGTTTAGGGTTTAGGGTTTAGGGTTTAGGGTTTAGGGTTTAGGGTTTAGGGTTTAGGGTTTAGGGTTTAGGGTTTAGGGTTTAGGGTTTAGGGTTTAGGGTTTAGGGTTTAGGGTTTAGGGTTTAGGGTTTAGGGTTTAGGGTTTAGGGTTTAGGGTTTAGGGTTTAGGGTTTAGGGTTTAGGGTTTAGGGTTTAGGGTTTAGGGTTTAGGGTTTAGGGTTTAGGGTTTAGGGTTTAGGGTTTAGGGTTTAGGGTTTAGGGTTTAGGGTTTAGGGTTTAGGGTTTAGGGTTTAGGGTTTAGGGTTTAGGGTTTAGGGTTTAGGGTTTAGGGTTTAGGGTTTAGGGTTTAGGGTTTAGGGTTTAGGGTTTAGGGTTTAGGGTTTAGGGTTTAGGGTTTAGGGTTTAGGGTTTAGGGTTTAGGGTTTAGGGTTTAGGGTTTAGGGTTTAGGGTTTAGGGTTTAGGGTTTAGGGTTTAGGGTTTAGGGTTTAGGGTTTAGGGTTTAGGGTTTAGGGTTTAGGGTTTAGGGTTTAGGGTTTAGGGTTTAGGGTTTAGGGTTTAGGGTTTAGGGTTTAGGGTTTAGGGTTTAGGGTTTAGGGTTTAGGGTTTAGGGTTTAGGGTTTAGGGTTTAGGGTTTAGGGTTTAGGGTTTAGGGTTTAGGGTTTAGGGTTTAGGGTTTAGGGTTTAGGGTTTAGGGTTTAGGGTTTAGGGTTTAGGGTTTAGGGTTTAGGGTTTAGGGTTTAGGGTTTAGGGTTTAGGGTTTAGGGTTTAGGGTTTAGGGTTTAGGGTTTAGGGTTTAGGGTTTAGGGTTTAGGGTTTAGGGTTTAGGGTTTAGGGTTTAGGGTTTAGGGTTTAGGGTTTAGGGTTTAGGGTTTAGGGTTTAGGGTTTAGGGTTTAGGGTTTAGGGTTTAGGGTTTAGGGTTTAGGGTTTAGGGTTTAGGGTTTAGGGTTTAGGGTTTAGGGTTTAGGGTTTAGGGTTTAGGGTTTAGGGTTTAGGGTTTAGGGTTTAGGGTTTAGGGTTTAGGGTTTAGGGTTTAGGGTTTAGGGTTTAGGGTTTAGGGTTTAGGGTTTAGGGTTTAGGGTTTAGGGTTTAGGGTTTAGGGTTTAGGGTTTAGGGTTTAGGGTTTAGGGTTTAGGGTTTAGGGTTTAGGGTTTAGGGTTTAGGGTTTAGGGTTTAGGGTTTAGGGTTTAGGGTTTAGGGTTTAGGGTTTAGGGTTTAGGGTTTAGGGTTTAGGGTTTAGGGTTTAGGGTTTAGGGTTTAGGGTTTAGGGTTTAGGGTTTAGGGTTTAGGGTTTAGGGTTTAGGGTTTAGGGTTTAGGGTTTAGGGTTTAGGGTTTAGGGTTTAGGGTTTAGGGTTTAGGGTTTAGGGTTTAGGGTTTAGGGTTTAGGGTTTAGGGTTTAGGGTTTAGGGTTTAGGGTTTAGGGTTTAGGGTTTAGGGTTTAGGGTTTAGGGTTTAGGGTTTAGGGTTTAGGGTTTAGGGTTTAGGGTTTAGGGTTTAGGGTTTAGGGTTTAGGGTTTAGGGTTTAGGGTTTAGGGTTTAGGGTTTAGGGTTTAGGGTTTAGGGTTTAGGGTTTAGGGTTTAGGGTTTAGGGTTTAGGGTTTAGGGTTT